>CASHTH010003194.1:0-33175 GCA_030341885.1 Geodia barretti
TCCTCCGCCCGAAATAACTGGAGCTACACCAACCTACCTTCTGGAATGGGGTTCGTGGTCGATGTTAGTTTCAGTTCGGGATAATTTGTCCGCCCATTGAACCAGTATGGAGGCCACGAAAACTTTTCGCGGCGGAGGCAGCGGATTCGGGGGACCGATATGATTTATGCGCGGGTGGCGTGAGGGGGAAGGGGGTGGGAGCACAGGCTAAAAACCCGCGGGGGGAGGCAGAGGGAGCACTGTACAGATTTTCATCAAGCAGGCATCAGCGAAGGAAAGTTAATTGAGCTTCGTGAGGAGATGTCTAAAATCGCAAACTTGCGTTCATTGGAGTCGCTTTCCCGTAGCCCGAAACCACATGTTCCTAAAAGAACAACCATCGTGTTGAACGACAATGCAGGATGTTGACCATCGGGTGAAAACGGCCGAACCGCTGTAGACGAGAGAAGTTGTAGCTCGCGTGGGGCAACCGGATGTTTACGCAAGGCAAAGGCTGATACGCCTTGATGGAGCATTGGGTGAGGGCCCCGGACTAGTGAATCTCTTGAACAAGACGTAATAGTCCTAAGTAATTGCACTGTGGTCTTGTGACGACAAGCTGACGCATAACATAGGCATAAAAGGCAAGAGTAAGAAAATCGCAATGACTAACAATTTGGTAGTGAAGTTACAAGAGCCGGCGTGCGACCGCTCATTAACGCCGGGGGACTCAAACACTTTGGGGAGTTTCGACACTTTCCCCTGAAGTGATGCAGCAATGGTAGATGCCAACTCCAACTATGTGGAGATGGAAGAACTCTGGACAAAGCGGTGAGCATACCGCGAAACTGATGTTGAGGCTGCCTACATAACCTCTGGCTGCTTTGCCGCCCTTGCCCTGAGCACCGCCGCCTGCATGACGGAAGGGATCGACAGAAAATTAGTCAACTCCCGGAGATCGTGGCATTCAAGCACGAGGTGCTCATCAGCAAAACATCGAACAGCTACGACCGAGAATTTCCCGTACCCGGGGGGTCCTTTGTGGAAGTGGGAGACGCAGACGGATTGCACCGTTGATGTGTTTAGAGGGAGCAATGGGACCTAACCCGCAGCAGTTGCCTACCTTGCTAGAAGAGACGATGACAGCTCGATTGTACCTTTGACAGATGTTGTCAAAACGCTCATACCTACGATATACCTGTCATCGTTGAGCTGCGACTTCACGTCTACCCGGTGGACTACTTCCGCGGACTTGCACAATCAGCGGACCTGGTCTGCTCAGCGTAAATACTTTAGTGCCCCGCCCTCAGTGGGGATTGCATGTGCAAAAAGGAATTGATGGATGCCGTAGCTGATCACGGCTATATCGGCTTCTACAACCACGACGGACGTTCATTCGGTCGAGGTTTAAGATAGGCGTCATGATGTTATCGGACTGGTGGCAGCGCTATGAGTGGTGGTTGACCACAGACCACGAGGAACGTCATGCGGAAGGATTGAGGCGAGGCTCGCTAGTTAGCAGCAGACGTTGGAGGTTATCGCGGGCATAGGCAGATGGAGATCATACACACACAGTACGCATATCGGATCAACCCTACAGGTTGGCATTGATTCAAAAAGCTTCTGGAAAGGACGCGAGCAGGTCGTGGTGAGCTTACGGTCTGCGAACCCCGTATCAGGGTTGGTGGGGGCGAGGATAGCATCACGATCACGCCCATCCCCTGAACGAGGTGAGGAAGACATCATCATCGATCGACGAAGGCTGTGCTCACCGGCCTAAACGTTGTCATTATCTGTTGTTCTTTGTCTTGTAGTATCAATGCACTCAAGGGGTAGGCAGACGAACCTGTGCCGTGTTGAGTAAATCTGATTGATTTAGGCTATACGTTGGAGGTCATGGTCAATGATGTTAGGTGCACATGTTTCCGCCGCTGGCGGTTTGCACAATTCAATCTCGAACGGGGAAAATTGGAATGCGAAGCCATCCAGATTTCCTGAAAATCCAAACCGCTGGGTTGGCAAAGAGCTCGCAGAATCGGACATAGAGCAATTTCGGAAGGCGTGGAAGGCGTCTGAAATCGTCGTGAGGGGGCTCGTCCACGACAATCCACCTCACCACTGTGCCTCTCCCAGCCGGATGTTCTTGAGAACTCTCGTGAACAGTTTCGTTTCAAATGAGCTTGCGGATTCCTGTTGGACTTCAGTATATCGTAACCCATCTAGGGCGCATCTCGACGCTGGAGAGACGAAGGACTGAGGTATGAGCGATAGTCTGAATAACTCTTTGAGCAAACGGCGGGTGGAAGCGTCATTATCTTGTTAGAGACAACGGCGGGGCAAGGAACGAATCTGGGATACTGCTTTGAGCACCTGCGTGAGATTATAGATGAATCGAAATATCCTGAAAGGTTGGGTGTCTGTTTCGATACCTGTCACGTCTTCGCAGCGGGATACGATTTGCGGACGGAGGATGACTATCACCAGACGTTTGATCAATTCGATCAAATTGTCGGATTGGATCGGTTGCTTGCGTTCCATCTCAACGATGCGAAATCGCAGTACGGCAGCCGGGTCGATCGCCACGAACATATCGGCGAAGGCAACATCGGGATAACACCTTTCCAACTGCTTGTCAACGACCCACGCTTTGAGAACATCCCGATGGTTATCGAAACGCCAAAGATGGAAACGATGCACGCAGCGAATCTTGCTGTGTTGAGAGGGTTGGTGAAAGATGGGTAAGATAGCAAGCAGGGAAGACGTGGGGTGTCCATAAGTGTATTTACGATTTACGCATTACGTGCCACACATCGGAGGACCTTAATATGTCCATCGGTCCTTTGGAAATTCTGATTCTGCTCATCGTTTTTCTGGGCATCCTTCTGATTTCCCGCCGTCAAACCAAGCGGATTTGCCCTCAGTGCGGTTTTGCGATCCGGTCGTATACTACTGAATGCTCCGAGTGCGGGCTGGTTTTTCCGAGGAAGGAAAAGGCGCATTCATGAAGATTACGTTTCTCGGTACGGGCACATCGCACGGTGTGCCGATGATCGCTTGTCGTTGCGCTGTCTGCCGATCAGAAGATCCTAAAAATCACCGCACCCGTCCCTCAATTGTCATTACCCTCGACAAGGGCAAAAACATCCTTGTGGATACCTCCCCCGAGCTTCGGCTTCAAGTTATTCGATGTGGCATTGACCACATCGACGCCATTCTGTTTACCCATGCCCACGCAGACCACCTACACGGGCTTGATGATGTCCGTGCCTATTCTGAGATTCAAGGTACCTCCATCCCTTGTTACGGCAATCCTGCAACCCTTGACCGTCTCAGCACTGTTTTTGAATATGCCTTTCGGCTTCAGCATCTTGGCGGCGGTATCCCGCAGTTGGAGCTTGTAACGATTGATGGTCCCTTTCAGTTATTTGGTGTTGAGTTTATTCCAGTTGATCTGCTACATGGAAAGACGGAGGTGCTCGGGTTTCGGATTGGCAATTTTGCCTATGCTACGGACTGCAACCAGATTTCACCGACCTCAATGATTTGTTGAGTGGGCTTGAAGTGCTGGTACTCGATGCTATCCGATGGGAACCACCACATCCCACCCATTTCACGATTCCAGAATCGTTGGAAATTTTGAAACAGCTCAACCCCAAACAGACCTATTTTACGCACATGACTCACGATGTGGAGCATCATTCGACGAACGCACTCCTGCCGGAAAATATTCAACTTGCCTATGACGGCTTGGTGATAGAGGTTTAAGAACGACAGAGATAGATGGAAGGTGTGCGTCAAGGATGATGCCTATTTCCGCTCGCAGGGGGAGATACATGAACCGTCATCCATTGCTAGATGTGGAACGCATTGAACAGGCACCGGACGTTTATCTCAATTCCATAGGTTCCGTCTTTGCAGCCTTTGATGAACGTAGCCAAGATTCGGGAAACATATCCTATGGGGTGCAAACCCCAGAGGGATGCTATTTTGTGAAGACAGCGGGATACCCCGATGATCCAAATCCTTTTATGAGCCACTCCGAGAGGGTTTCGCTGCTCCGAAACGCCACTCGACTTCGGCGGAGTTGCGACCATCGCACCCTGCCGCCGCTACATCAGGTGATAGAGTCGCCGAACGGTCCGCTGCTCGTCTATCAGTGGGTGGATGGCGAACTTGTCCGGGTGGATGCTGCAATACGCAACGACCCACGATCAACCTTTCAGCGTTTCCGACGGCTCCCGTCCCATGAGATAATACGCGCTCTGGATCTTGTCTATGAGTTGCACCACCAACTCGCACAGTTAGGGTGGATTGCTGTCGATTTTTACGATGGCTGCATGATCTACGACTTCGACCATCGGGATTTACAATATTGTAGACCTAGACAATTACTGTGATGCACCGTTTATAAACGAGATGGGACGGATGTTCGGTTCGTCGCGTTTCATGGCTCCTGAGGAGTTTGAACGGGGTGCACGCATTGATGAGCGTACCACAGTGTTCACTATGGGGAGAACCGCAGCTGTGCTGCTGTCGGACGGTACGTTGGAACGCCCTCCATTTCGCGGAGGTGACGCACTGTACGAGGTGGTTCGTCGCGCATGCTGCGCGGATCCGGAGAAACGATACGACTCGATGACAGCCTTTTTTGCTGCGTGGATGGACGCACTTGACCGCCAATTGCCAGAGGGAACCTCAACTGCTACGGGCACACTGTCAAGTAATTAGGGAGGTGAACAAGCAGGTGAACTGTTCTACTAACCACACTTTTAGGCTCTCGCCGGAACATCTCGCCGCCGTCAATCGGAAACGACGAATCGTCGTAAATCATCAGGTTGATGGTTTGCTGTGCGCCGTTGAACAGGGGTTGACTGTTGAGCAGATCATGCTGTATGAGTTCGCATTTGCCGATTGCGCCGGGCAATCACATTGACGCGCAGTGGTGGTCATTCGATAATACCTTCCCACTAGAGGGACGACCCCTAATAGACGAGACAAGTCCATCAGTGCCGGGCTACGTGAGTCCAGAACGCGTCAAGATCTTCCAGCAATGGTTAGATGACGGTATCAACATCGCTGAAGTTTACATCGAGGAAACGAAAGAAACGGGGTCTCGAATGCTTCTATACCTATCGGCTCAACGAAGATCCATATACCGAGCATCGTGAATTGGCAGAAGCGCATCCCGACTGGCTAATCACAGGCGAGTGGGCGCAGCCGCTCTGGAACTTTGCCGTGCCGGGTGTACGCGATTACAAGGTCGCTATCTGCCGAGAATTGATAGAGGCATACAACTTTGATGGCTTGGAGATCGATTTTGCACGCGGTCCTATCCAAACACCCCCAGGCCGTCAATGGGAGCAGCGTGAGCATATCACGGAATTTCTTCGTCGGGTTCGGCAGGAGACGCTCGAGATAGAGCAAAAACGTGGACGACCTATTCTGTTGGCGGTGCGCATCCCAGATAATCTCATCGGTTGTCATTTCGACGGAATTGACGTAGAAACGTGGGTACGCGAGCACCTCGTTGATTTTCTGGTCTTAGGTGTGCGTTCGTATGAGTTGGCTATCGATCAGTTTCGCACCATTATTGGCGACAAGCCGATTCAGATCCTTGGAACGCTCGACGACCACCATTGCACGGATGGCTATTCTTGGCCCCCGATCGAGGTGTGGCGGGGAGTTGTTGCTAACTGGTGGCAGCAGGGGATGGACACGATTCAGACCTTCAATTGGGGTGTTGCACCGCCCGAAGTTGCTCAGCAATTGAAGGTTAAGACACATGGTGCCTACTTTGATGGCACACGGATGATTCCTGTGTATCAGCAGGCATACAGCGAACTTGGCGATTCAGAAAAACTGAAATATTTGAACAAACACTTCGTCGTCCAGCGTCGCGGTGGCGGCGGATCCGGTGGAGCTAATGTCGATGAGTGGCACACCCCGCGGTTCAATTACCAAAACACGAACATGCTGGGTCAACTGCCTATGACCTTGGATAACTTGGGGTTGGTTGATGCGTTGATTAGGCTTCGCGTCTCCGACGATTTCACCGCTGAAGCGGAACGGATCGAGCGATTGACCCTTCGCATCCTGTTTTCTGACCCGGGCACAGAAAATCTGCCGGAGGGTCAGAAAATTGACGCTGTGTCCATCAATCCCTTCTGGGATCGGCCTCAGTTGTTCACCTCACCGATGCGAAAGGATATGATTGACCGGCTCGAAGTGCGTCTTAACGGTATCGCTGTTGGACGGTGGGATTGTCGATGCCGGTTGGTTTATCTTTGACACAAATCCGAAGCTATTTGCGGTGGGCATTAACTTGGTCAGCATCCGAGTTACGGGGCGGGATTCACAAGAGGCAGTCGTGACTGTGGAAAAAGTTGAAGCACATGTGGAATATCGGTGTCGCTGAAATCCCATGACCGTCCACCCTAGTATAACGCAAGTTGCTAGTTGAAAAACACCGTTAAAAAATTCTCGGAATTTTCATAGTTTTCATAGTTTTCTGAGGAATTTGATAAAGATAAAAAATGGGGAAACCCAAGCTATGACTCGTTTCTGTGCAATTTATACGGGAAAGCTACTCGGACATACTATGAAATCCATGTCGTTTCCTATCTCTGACGCTTGACGGATTAAAGTGGCAACTTGCGTTAGTATAATTGAGGAAGGTTAGGATTTCGTTTTAACTCCCCGGAGGACGGATTCGTCACGCCACGGCGGGATGCGCGCTTCTAGCGTTTTCGTTTCCAGAGCCAACCCGGAGCAGTTGGACGCTAGTACCTCAAAGATCTTATTCGCCACGATGCGGTGACCGAGGTCGTTTGCGTGTACACCGTCATGGTGGACGAGCCAATCCGCGTCGCGGTATGACCTCAGTAGGTCGACGAAAAGGCAGTCACACGCATCCGCGACCCCTTTAATTGCATCGTTGTAGCGATAGAACAAATCGAGGTCGGCGTGACTCCAGCGTTCACCACCGACGGTAAAGTCGGTCATGTAGTACGGACCGGGCAAGACGATTAACGGCTGAATTTGCTCACGGACGCGCCGGACGATGTCGCGCATCTCGTCACAAAAGAGGTCAATGGTGTACCACCGCGTGCGTCATTGAGTCCATACGAAATAACCAGCAGATCCGGTGCGTTTTCAATAACGTGTCTGTCGATGCGCTCGTTTGCCGCAGGATTTCGGTCGGATTCGAGATAGGCAGGACCCTTGGTCGAGATTAGGTTAGCACCAATTCCCACGTTGACCAACTCCACAGGGACACGCTGAAACTCGTTGATTAACCGTGCTAATTGATTTGCCCAACATCGCTCGCGAATACTGGACCAACCGCCGGCGGTCGTACTCTCTCCAATGGTAACTAGCTTTTGAAACTCTTTGGTCCACCAATCCTTTTTCATCGCTGTATATCCTCCCAAAAATAAGCTGATGTCTTGTCTATTTCTCCCCTAATCAGTTACACAATAATCCGTCCGTCAACCAGATGGGGAACAACGTCAACAAGGTCCATTTGGGCGCAAAATTCGAGATCCTCTCCTAGTCCAATGCTGGCGAGGGATCGACCGTGATAGCAATTCTTTAGCATCCCAAGCAGATCCTCACAATGTTCCTGATAAAGGATCTTTGCTGCTTCAGCGGCATCGGTCAGTTGAGTCTCCGCTAATGCTGCCACACATGCACCTGCGAAAACAGTATCTTCCGTGCAGAAACCGCCCTCTCTGCCAGAACATGCAAAGACAAGTTCCCCTTCTGCTTGAGCCAACCGGTTGACAATTGCGCGGAGATTGAGGAAGGATCCGACGAGAACCCGTTCAGCAGCACGACAGGCTTGTAGGGTGCGTGTTCCGTTCGTCGTTGTCAAGACGATTTGCCACCCTGAAACAACCGTTTCGGTATATTCACGCGGTGAATTCCCAAGATCAAACCCATCAACTTTCATCCCACCACGCTCACCGCCGATCAGTGTGTTCGGTTGATCTGCAGCAAGACGAAAGGCATCGTCTGGGGTCAGGACAGGCGTGATGGCTGTCGCGCCGTTTGCCACAGCGAAGGTGATGGTGGTTGTCGCACGCAAAATATCGGCGACGACAACCGTTTTGCCGGTGAGGTCGGAAAAGGGGAGGAGATCTGGGGTAAAAACAACGTCAATGGAAGCAGGCATGGATATACTCGTGACGGAGTTGGATGGTAGCACTACAGTTTGGGGTGAGCGGATGTAAAATGTTAAGCACCTGAAACGTGATGCGTGAAACGTAATTATGGTGAATTCTATAATAACTTATACACTTTCGATGCACAACCAACCCCCTCTGATAAGAGGGGAAAGACAAAGGAGAAGATCCCCTCTTATCTTCTCCCCTTGTCAAGGGAGTTGCAGGGGGACTTCATGAGGCTTCGCTAAGGGAAGCTACTGGTGAACGTCCACATATTTATATCGTTCACCATAGTTCACTGGTGCCTGATCTGCGGGGCTCGAACAAAAACTCGGTTTCTGTTGCACGATTTCTTAACATGAGCCAACGGGTTTTACCAAGCGAATCCCGAATCCAGAAAGTTGGTAAAGACCTGTGCGTTCAGAAAGCGTTCATCGTCCATAATCTTTCTGTGAGAGTGGGATGACTGTCTTAACGCCTTCAATGGTAAATTCATCCAAAGCCCGCCTCATAGCGCGCAATCGCTTCCTCTCGATCTCTACCGTGGGCAATCAGTTTTGCGACCAAGGAATCGTAATAGGGCGGCACAACGTAGCCGGGATAGAGGTAACCATCTACGCGGATGCCAATTCCCCCCGGCGGCAGATATGCTTCAACCTTCCCGGGGAAAGGGGTGAGACCGTTATCGGGATCTTCTGCATTAATCCGGCACTCGATGGCATGTCCGTTCACCTCCACGTCCGATTGACCATATCCGAGTTCTTCACCCCATGCTAGCCGGATCTGTTCCTTGAGCAGATCAATTCCCGTGGTCATCTCTGTCACCGTATGCTCGACTTGGATGCGTGTGTTCATCTCCAAGAAGTAAAATTCCTCATCGGGTCTACGACGAACTCAATAGTCCCGACATTATTATAGCCAATCGATTTCGCTGCTTTAGCAGCAGTCTTGCAGATTTCATGTCGTGTCTTCGATGATAAGGACGAAGCGGGAGCTTCCTCAACTACTTTTGATGCTTGTGTTGGATGGAACATTCCCGTTCACCGAGATGGATGACGTTCCCGTGATTGTCCCCCAAAATCTGGACTTCAATGTGGCGGGCATTTTCAATCCACTTTTCAACGTAAACTTCGGTGCTGCCAAACGCAGACTGTGCCTCTGCTTTGACCGTGTGGAAGAAGTCCATCAAACTGGTGCTGTCATACGCGATTCGGATGCCACGTCCACCGCCGCCAGCGACCGCTTTGATGCCTACCGGATAGCCAATTTTTTCTGCGATTTCGACCGCTTCCTCAGCGTTTTCCACCAAACCTTTTCTGACATTCCGCCGAAGCCGCCGACGGATGCTGCCGCTTCCCGGCACCAACCTAAGCCCCGCTTTCGACATTGTTTCCCGTGCTTCCGCCTTGTCGCCCATTGTTCTCAAGTTTTCTGCCGTCGGACCGATGAAGGTGACCTCATGGGCTTCGCAGATTTCGGCAAATTGTGCATCCTCGGATAAAAACCCTGCGCCGGGATGGATGGCATCGGTGTCCGTCAACTCAGCGACGGTAATGATGTTCGGGGGTCTGAGATAGCTTTCCGTTGAAGCGGGTGGTCCGATACAGTAGGCTTCATCTGCATATTTGACGTGCAGTGAATCCTTGTCGGCGGTTGAATAGACAGCAACGGTCTTGATACCCATGTCCCGGCAGGCACGGATAACCCTAAGCGCGATTTCACCACGATTTGCAATTAAGATTTTCTTAAACATTTTTTGAACCTCTGAAAGTTAGCGGTTCATCCCTGAATCGAAAAAAGTGTGCAGGTGTGAAAGTGAGGCTTCTTCGCACCTGCACACCTGTTCACTTTCTCACTTTCATCAAAATCTTCGTAGTAAAGACCTCATTCTTCAGGGTGGGGTAACTGACTCTTCCTTATCCCATTCCTAACAAGTTACCGATCACGTCACCGTATTTCGCAATTAATCCCGCGAATACCACCGATACCATTGACATGAGTTTGATGAGGATATTGAGCGATGGACCTGATGTGTCCTTGAACGGATCGCCGACGGTATCACCGACGATGGTTGCGTTGTGGTTGTCAGAACCTTTACCACCGTATTCTCCACCCTCAATGTATTTCTTTGCGTTGTCCCACGCACCGCCGGCGTTTGCCATCATCACTGCAAGCACGAAGCCGGTCGCCAAACCACCGGCGAGCAAACCGAGAACGCCTGCAACGTTGAAGACCAAGCCAACGATCACCGGGACGATGATAGCAATCAGCGATGGAAGAATCATCTCTCTTTGCGCTCCCGCGGTCGAGATTGCGACGCATCTAGCGTAGTCCGGTTTTTCTTCACGCTTCATGATGCCGGGCCGCTCGCGAAATTGACGACGCACCTCTTGCACCATCGCACCGGCGGCACGCCCCACCGCTTTCATCGTTAAAGCGCAGAAGTAAAATGCCATAGCCGAGCCAATAAATAGGCCGATCAACACTTTCGGGTTCATTAGGGTTACATTGTAGTAAGACATGAACTGGGTAATGCTGACCTTGACGGTATCGACCATACCTTCGCCGGGTATGTCCAGTTGAGTCTTGTCCGCCATGTGGATAAGCCCATATCGAACCTCCTCAAGATAGGCAGCGAGGAGGGCGAGAGCGGTCAATGCAGCAGATCCGATGGCGAAGCCTTTCCCGGTTGCTGCGGTCGTATTTCCAAGTGCGTCCAATTGGTCTGTGCGCTGACGGACATTCGGATCGAGTTCAGACATTTGGGCATTAGCACCTGCGTTGTCTGCGATTGGTCCATACGCGTCGGTTGCTAGCGTGATACCAAGCGTTGCGAGCATACCCACCGCAGCGATACCGACCCCGTAGAGCCCCATCAACGTATCTGTGGCTCCACCCGGCAGATAGAAACTGACAGCAACGGCAACGATAATTGTTAGCACAGGGATAGCGGTGGATTCCATGACCACAGCAATGCCTTCAATGATAACCGTCGCGGGTCCTGTCTCAGCTTGCCTGGCGATGCCGCGTGTGGGTTCATAATCGTGGGAGGTAAAGATTTCTGTGACCTTGCCGATAATCAGACCGGCAGCTAGACCCGCCACAATGGCACCCCAAATCTGCCACCTGTTCGGGAGGTCAAGAATCCACAACACAGGAATCGAGCAGATAGCGATACCGATTGCACTTCCGTTGATGCCTAGGTTGAGCGAACCCATCAACTGCCGCATCGTGGCACCCTCTTTCGTGCGAACCATGTAAATCCCTAGGATCGAGAGGATTACACCAATCCCCGCAATAATCATCGGTGCTGAGAGATACTTCAATTGAAGCGCGATGTTACCGTGGTCCTTCGCCGCAACTGCTGCGACACCGAGTGCAGCGGTGGCGAGGATTGAACCCGCATAAGACTCGTACAAGTCGGCACCCATACCGGCAACATCCCCTACATTATCGCCGACGTTATCCGCGATCACGGCGGGGTTACGCGGATCATCTTCAGGAATACCGGCTTCCACTTTTCCTACGAGATCGGCACCGACATCAGCGGCTTTGGTGTAGATACCACCGCCGACACGGGCAAAGAGTGCCTGCGTCGAGGCACCCATACCGAAACTCAGCATGATTACAGTGATTTGGGGCAGCGGATTGGTGCCCAAGAAGCCCGGAAAAATCTTCGGAAAAAGGTAGTAAAGGATCAGAAACCAACCGGCGATGTCCAATAGTGCGAAGCCGACAACCACCAACCCCATCACTGCACCGGCGCGGAAAGCGATTCGCAAGCCTGAGTTGAGCCCCTCCATCGCTGCACATGTTGTGCGAGCCGATGCGTTTGTTGCTGTCTTCATGCCAAGGAAACCACAAAGCCCTGAGAAAAATCCGCCTGTCAAAAACGCAAAGGGCACCACCTTGTTTTGGGCGTTCAGCCCGAAAGCCATGATGAGGAAGATAACGCATAGCACAACAAAAACAATCCCTACTACTTTATACTGCTGTCTCAGATAAGCCATCGCTCCTTCACGGACAGCCTGGGCGATCTCACGCATCACCTCTGTGCCTTCACTCTGCTTCATGACCGATTTATAGAAGACAAATGCGAACCCCAAAGCGAACAATGAGCTAATTGGGATAAGCCACCACGCGGTGGGTAAGGGTGGAAGGGATTCTGATTGTGCAAAGGCAGAATTTGCGACTGCCATTCCCATCCATGAAGTGAGAAATATTAAACATCCACGGCTCCTTCCGCGGAGCCAGTTGAAAACTGTTTCAAGCATAAAACATCTCCTTTACCTAATCTTGTGGGCAAGGCACCTTCTCTTTAGGGAGGTGATGTAGCCCACCCAAGTGTGTTGTTCAACCAAAAAAGGTTGAATTTGTAAGTCAAATAGGGTACAATTATTTTCAGAGACGGACGCACTACCGAAAATGGTTAGCAGGGGTAAAATCCGCAATTGTTTTCCCATGGTCCGACGGGAGCGTGTTGTGGTGTTTCTGTACGACTGTTAGGAGTCTCCTAACAGTCTTTCTCATCAGTGTCCCCATTAGGGGAGTGGGCAGGGCGTTGTCCACTGGAGTAGGCACCGTAAGACGGAGTTCGCCTCGCAAGTGTTGTTGATACCACAATTCGACTCCTTAAAGGAACGGGTGAGAATCCCCAACCCTTTAGGGTGTGGGAGTACGTCAAAAACGTAGGGAACGCAGATCTGCGCTCCCTACAATAGGTTCTTTGGGTACTGGTCAACTTACGTTTCATTTATACCAAGTACTTTCATCGCCTCTCCAACAATATAGATGGAGCCTGCGACGCATATAAGATCTGAGGTCGTGGCAATTGATTGTGCCAACGGTATCGCCTCACGGACGCTTGGGCAGACATGGAGAATCGTCCCGGTTTCTGACCATGCCTGTGCAATCTCTTTGGCAGGCATGACACGAGGGTTATCAAACGCCTGCGTTGCAATAATTTCATCTGCAAACGGACACAAGACCTGACCAATAGCTTGCAGGTCTTTGTCTCGCATCAAGCCCACAACAAGAATCAAACGGCGGTAACGAAAGACCTCACGGATGGCTTTGCACAACGCCTCCGCTGAAGTTGGAGAATGTGCGCCATCCAGCAAGATAACCGGCGATTGTCCGACGACCTGCATCCGTCCCGCCCAACGCACCTCTTTCAGACCGCCATAGATACTGGTTCGGGGAACCGTGTATCCTTCCTGACGTATACGCTCAATACAAGCGATGGCAGTTGCTGCATTAATCGCCTGATGTTCACCGAGCAACGGCAAAAACAGGTCCGGATAAAACGCCGATTGTGTTGTCAGATCAAACGCCTGACCATTGATACTCCAGTCCTTACGCTTCAAGTGAATATCGCGCCAACCTCATCCATCGGTGCATCCCGATCTGCAGCGACAGTTTCAAACACCGCCCGCGCTTCAGAGAGTTGTGGTGGCTAATACGACCGGACGGTTCGGTTTTATAATCTCCGCTTTTTCTTTCGCTATCGCTTCGTGCGTATCTCCAAGTATCGCTGTATGTTCCAAACTAATCGGTGTGATAACGCTCACAAGCGGATCTACCACATTTGTTGCATCTAGCCGTCCCGCCAAGTCCTACTTCAATAACCGCAAAATCAACCGCATTGTCCGCGAAGTAGGTGAAGGCAAGGGCTGTATAAATCTCAAAAAATGAAACACGCCCAATTGATTCCAATTCCGCCATCGCTTCAATTGACGGCTTGAGTTGGTCAACGTATCCCGCAAATTCCCCTTCTGAAATAAGCCGAGAATTAATGCGGCACCGTTCACGCGGAGTTATCAGGTGGGGTTGTGTAAACAAGCCAGTTTTGTAACCCGCATGAGTCAGGATTGAGGCGATCAGTGCTGCCGTTGACCCTTTCCCTTTGCTGCCGGCGACATGAACCACCTTCAAGCGACGGTGTGGATTCCCCAACTTCGCTAGCAGGCGAGAGATACGTTCAAGGTTATAGAAGCGTGCCTGCCTAGAGAAGTCAGGGCTTTTCTCGGAGTTAATGAATGTATCAATATAGGCGAGAGCGGCTTTGTAATCCAATTTTGGTTCATGTCCATAGATTCAGATCTTCGTAGATTGGAAATTGTCCACAAAGATCGCTAACTTTCTCCCTCACACCCCGCTTAGTTCCTGCACTTCTGCGCCCCTCAAGGGTTTCCGTTATCAAATCCGCGATCAGCTGCATCTCTCCCTCTTTCATGCCGCGCCCTGTTATCATCGGTGTTCCAAGGCGGATACCACTCGTTGTGGTCGCAGATCGTTTATCCGACGGAATGGTATTTTTGTTGACAATGATTCCCGCGTTTTCAAGGTGATCTGCGGCTTGTCGTCCACTCAACTGCTTGTATGTTGCAGTTAAATCAATTAGCATGAGGTGGTTGTCCGTGCCGCCGCTTACCAAGCGAAATCCGTTGCCTATGAGTGCTTCCGCGAGTGCTTTGGCATTCTTCACAACTTGGCTCTGATACGTTTTGAAGGCAGGTTCCATCGCTTCTTTGAAGGCAACCGCTTTCGCCGCGATTGTGTGCATAAAGGGACCGCCTTGTATCCCCGGAAATACCGCGCGATCAACCGCTTCCGCCAATTCATCCCGACACATCACAATTGCGCCACGCGGGCCCCGCAAGGTCTTGTGGGTTGTCGTAGTAATCACGTCACAATAAGGCACTGGATCCGGATGTACATCTGCGGCAATGAGACCCGCAGTATGGGCGATGTCCGCCATCAGATACGCCCCGACGGAATCGGCAACTTCGCGCCACTGAGCAAAATCGAACCAGCGTGGATAAGCACTACCGCCCACAATAATTAGCTTGGGTTGATGCGCTTTCGCAAGTTCGGCTATCATATTGATATCGATCTGTTCCGTCTCCGGGTCAACACCGTAGGATACTATATTATAATATTGGCCTGAGAAATTCTGGGGAAGCCCATGACTCAGATGACCGCCGTGATCCAGCCTCATCGACAGAATTGTATCGCCCCGCTCAAGCAGTGCTTGGTACGCTGCCATATTGGCTAAGTTTCCAGCGTGCGGTTGGACGTTGACATGATCAACACCGAAAAGCTGCTTCGCACGCTCAATCGCGAGGCTTTCCACACCATCTGCGGCTGCACAGCCGTTGTAGTAACGGGCACCGGGCGTCCCTTCGGCGTATTTACTGGTCAGGACACTCGCCTGCATCTGCATAACCGCTCGACTTACATAATTTTCTGAAGGGATCAGTGTCAAACAATTTTGCAGCCGGTCCAGATCTTGAAGCATGATCTGGACGATCTGTGGGTCAACTTCACTCAATGATCTGTTCATTATGCGGTTATCCTCAATATTTCTATATCCTCGTCGTATGAAGTAAGTTTTAGAGCTTAGGTTTCTGTATTTATTGATTTCATAAAGCGGGCTTCAGGCGGCTGCGCTATTCAACTCGCTTAAGAAGTTTTTCAGTTTTGGCTTTGAGGCTCTTATTACCCGTCTGTTCCGCGAGTTCCAGTGCAATGTTCCAATCTTTCTTTGCCGCCCAAGTGCGGTCCAACAAGTAATTCGCAATACCCCGTCTGAGGTAGGCGAAGGCGTAGTCGGGTTTGAAACGGATTGCTTTGTCATAGTCTTGGATGGCGATGAAGTGTTCGCCTAGGTCGCCCCTTATCGTTCCCCGAAAATAGTAGGCGAAAGTAAAATCGCTTTTGAGGTTGATAGCGGTGTCGTAATCTTCGATCGCCTCCTTGTACTGACCCAACGATCGCTTCACAGTTCCCCGGAAGTAGTAGGCAGAGGCGAAATCGGGTTTGAGGTTGATAGCGGCATTATAATCATCAATGGCAGCCTGATATTGATCTAATCTGTACTTGGCATAGCCCCACCTGAGATGCGTTTCGGCGGATATGGATTGTTTGCCCTGCCACAAAGGTTTCGTCTTCCCTGACTCGAGCGAGCAATTCCTTGAGATCGTTTGATGGAACGGCGAAATTGAGATTCTGGCCATCTTCAAGTGTTATAAGAGAGGTCCCGATGACTTCGCCATTTCCGTTTAGTACGGGTCCTCCGCTGCTTCCGGGAGAGATTAGAGCAGTCATCTGGAACCGTTTTTTGGCATCCCCTTCGTGAAGATTACTGATAGTGTCGTTTGAGAATTTGCCTTCCAACCCTTTGGGATTACCTGCGACGTAGACTGTCTCGCCAATTTTTGCTGTATCGCTATCGCCGAGGAGAAGGGGTTCACCCTCAAACCCCGTAACCTTTAGGATGGCAAGGTCGTTTTCCGCATCAGTTGCGGATATGCCATCAACGGTATATTTCGTGGGGCTACCAGCTAATTTCGCTGTACCTTTCGCTGCTCCTTCAACAATATGAAAGTTGGTTGCAATCTGGCTTTGTCCGACGAAGAAACCGCTGCCAAATCCGAGGGTGTTGCCATCCTTATCTGCCATCTCTAAATACACTGTGGCTGCTAACGCTTTTTCGGCAAACTGTTCATCGGTCTGGGCAGACGCCGCAGCGGTGATGAAAAATAAAAGAAGTCCCAAAGTTGTGAAGCGTAGTAACGCTTTTCTCGGATTTCTCATAACAGTATCGTTCATCATCTGTTGGGTGATAATATCCATGAAGTAGTTCGCACAACTTGCAATTTCAGGAATTTCAGATTGTAACACAGATATTAGGTAGTTTCAAGAGAAATCATTGTACAAAGCATCGGTATAAACTTGTGCCTGCGTCTCGTTTCCTCGTTTGAACTTGCCATAGGGTATTCGCTTTTAGCATCTTTCGTCAGTCTATTTTTAAGGTTAGAAATGCGTTGACGGAAAATTCGAGAGGGTTTATAATATTGTGGCAAATTTGGCGCGATCCTTATCGTTGAAGACCGTTGACGATTGTGCGTCATGTTTGTGACCATCTCGCTGACACCGATGCAGCGGTCTGTTACAGAAATGGTACGCCGAACACGCGCAAGAAATACGCCGAGACGGGGGTTAAGGTTTTCCTTGAGGGTCCGAGGCGTTAAAAGGATACTATTTGGTTTGTTATGTTGACTTATTCTCTCGTTAGCAATGTAATCACTGGAGATCGAAGCACGTTGAGGCAAGGGATGCGCCGCCTCGCCGAAGTTGCCCATAAACATGGCATTCCCATTACATGGGGGGTTGGGGCGACCTCTGCACGGTCCTTCGCTGCAGATTTAACCGAATGGAACGCCTCCCACGGTGACGAAGTAATGCTGATGGTTGACGTTGCACCAATTTGGGGATCGGGAACAGATTCCGACGACTTGAGCCAATCCGCGGAGCATATCGTGACAATGCGCGAAAAGCTGCCGGATTTATCTCGTCGGAAAAAGATCGAGTCCAAAGGGCAATCGAATGGGCGAATCCTGTTGTCGCAGGGGCGGGGCAGAAAAATCATGTACTACTTTACGCCTTAGCACAGGTCGGTTTTGCCGGATTGTGGGGGTATGGTGGGGAGATGGAGGCGGATGAGGGGTGTCCATTTGGGTGCTTCTTTCCGTCGGTAGATCGGCACAATTTCTGTGGCACCTCCACAAGCCGAATTGTCGGCATCCCGGACACCTCCCTCCTCCCCACTCAGACACCTCTTGGGTCTGAAGAAACAGAGGACGCCGATTTTCAAAGCCAAATCTTGAACGGAACGGCGCAGCAGGGGTTCAATTGTTATGCGGCAAACGCAGAGTGGAATCGTTGGTTGGCTTATATCCAGCGGATTGATGCTGTGGAGGTCGCATCGTTGACATCGGAACAACTCGATCAGTTGGATACATATTTGGCGTATGTGCGCGAGGCACCGGAGACGCAGATTATGTCACTTCCCGATGCTGTTCGTGCCTGCCAAGAGATCGGCGAACAGACGCAGCCAACCTTTCTGCTCACCGATTCCAAGTCAGAAGGCGAGGATGAAGCGTCAACCGCTTCGGACAAATCAACCTTCTCCTATTACGATGCTGAATGTCAGTTGGTCTTTGAAGAAGGCAAGATAGAACCGATTTGGGTGACAAACTACATCTCGCCGCCGGTTAGCTCACGTAACGGTGCGGAGGTCAACCTACCGCAAATTGAACAGTTTCGTCCCTCTCGCTCGCGCAGCCAATTGCGGATGCAGTTTACCTTAGAATCCACGAAAGCGATGCCGTATGGGTTAGCCGTCTGGGGGAATCACGCTGGACTCACGTTGGCAACCTCAAATGCACAGGAAGTAACGTGGTTAGGCGATCGGTTGTTATTTGTACGGGTCAGCCTACAAGTAGGAAAAAACGATGTCGAGGTTGTTTTAACAATCTAATCAAAGGTTTGAAAAAATAGTCATGGATGCCTGCCAAACGGTTAAAGCCTACTTTGACGCACTCATCACAGGAGACACAGACCGGCTCATCAAAATGATGTCTTTGGCTGATCACTATGTGAAGATTGGTACGGAGCCAGATGAGCATATTGAAGGCGGTGAAAACGCGAGAGATTACTATCAGCAAATTATCGCGAATGCAGCAGATATTGCGATTGAGTACGAAAATCTTGATATTCAGGAGCGGGGGACATGTGGCGTGGTTCTACACACGACAGATATGGCGGCTCAAGTGGCTGGGTAATCCCGAAGAGTTGGCAGTGCGGTTGACAGGTGTACTCGAAAAAGAGGACGGGACATGGAAGTTTGTTCAGATTCACGCTTCCGTCGGCGTTCCTGCATAGCGGCAACGTGGAAAACCGGCGTACTGTCAGACAAATTCTTGGCTGATACGTTCAATCTCTCAGACTACTTTTTCTGTTAATCAAGGGTGAAGTTTTATGATGGTTTGGGGATTCTAAAAAGGAAATGTTTATGTCTAAAAAAATCTACGCCTACGGAATGGATGGCTTTATCGTTCCGATGATGAAAAAATTTGTTGCTGAAGGGTGTTTGCCGAACTTTGAAAGGATGCTCAAAAATGGTACGGTGAACCAAACCTTTCCGTCCTTCCCTGTCTGGACGCCGACGAATTGGGCGACCCTTTCTACCGGTGCTCACACGGGGACACATGGTGTCACCCGTTGGCGTGTGGAGGTTGCCCCCGGTGAACGGATCGACAGTTTCGATGGACGTGCCCCGAATGCGGAGCGGATCTGGAACGCCCTAGAACGTGCCGGCAAAACAAGCGTTGCGGTCCATTACCCAGCAGCCCATCCATCGGGCATCAAATCCGGTTTCGTCGTGGACGGTTTTGGTCATCCCGGACACGCCAGCACCGGCTACGAAGTGGCGTCCTGTCAAGCCTACACGACGAGCGATGAGGTTGCTACCGTCGAGATGGACCATGATGGAACGGCTGTCCGCCGGACACAACGCAGCGTTCAACCGATTCCAGCCTTGCGTCCCGCCGTCGGTTGGGAGAACCTTCCACCGAGCCAGTCACCACCCCTTGAGTCCATAATCGAAATCCATGCGCGTCTCGGCGGCGATGTCAACACCTTTCATCTCCTTGTGGTTGGCAGTCGTGGGAAAGGATATGATTGTGTACAGATCTGCCGGGAGAAGGATGGGAATACACAAATTGCTGAGACAGTGGTCGGTCAATGGAGCGATTGGGCAATTGACCCCTTCCAGATCGATGGTCAAAAGCAGGATGCGTCGATTCGGTTTAAGCTGATGGAACTCACGCCCGACGGGAAAAATCTGAAACTTTACCGTTCACAGGTCACCTACGCCAACGGATTCACCTACCCGGATGACCTCGCAGCGGAGCTAATAGAACGTTTTGGTCCCTATCAGGAGCACGCCTCTATGACGCCTTATACGTCGGGCATGGCGGATTTTGATACCGCCCTTGAGGAGTGCGAATATCAGGGCATCTGGTTCGCTGAAGTCGCCAACTACATGCTGCGTGAGCATGGGTGTTCCTTCTTTATTTGCCATTGGCATCTCTTCGACTATCTGAACCACATCCACCTCAACGATGTAGATCCTGTCTGTCCGGGCTACGACCCAAACAATGCAGATACAGCGATGGACTACTTCCGTCGGGCATATCAGGTCGGCGACCGGGTTTTGGGACGCATCTGGGAGGCTGCTGACGATGAGACTTGCGTCGGTGTCCTCGGTGACCATGGGGCTTACCCCGACATTCGGATTGCCAACATCCGCAAGTTCCTCGTCGATCAGGGGTTCACCGTACTTAAAGACGGTGCGGAAGGCGTCGAGCGCGATGAGGTCCTGGAGAAGGATATAGATTGGGAAAAGACCCGTGCCTATCTCAAGGACGACAAAGGTTTTGACATCTACATCAACGCTGAACCGGGACCGGCTTTCGACGAAATTGAGCGTGAACTGCTGTTGGCACTCCGCACTTGGGTTGATGAAGGGGTTGGACGAACACCCATCGCCATTGCGCTGCCGAAACGTGATGCCTACCTCCTCGGTCAGTGGGGCGATCAGTGCGGTGATGTCATCTTTGCATGGGACCACGGCTACGTCAGTGGCTACTACGGTCAGTGGAAAGGGATTATCGGTGGCGGAGCGGTCGGTGCGCCCGAAGTGTATGGCGCACATCATGGTGGCTTCCTCCCCACCCGAAACGAGGACATCTCCTCTAGCTTTGGAACATTTTTATTGGCTGGACCGGGAATTAAAAAGGGGTATGAGCGTGATTATGATTCACACGGTTACATCCACGCCGCTGATGTTGTTCCCACATTTTGTCATATTCTCGGCACCGCTCCACCGGCACAAAGTCAGGGCACAATTGCCTACGATCTGCTTGAAGGAAACGAGATGGCGCGAGAGCGAGATGCAAACTGAATATGTGTAGAAAATTTGTAGATATTTAGAAATAGGGAATTTTTTTTGACAATATACTTGTGATATGATAACATCTTGTTTAATAATTTTCCTTCCTGATGCTTTGTGCCTATCTATTCTTCAAGATTTAACATCTTTGGTTCACCTAATTACATTATTAAGGAGGCACTCCCAATGGACACAAAAATTTCCGATGCAATGCCACCCAAATTTTCCAAGGTAGCACTGACATTTGATGATGTTTCATTAATTCCTGGTGAATCAAACGTTCTGCCAAATGCGGTTGATACAAGCACGCAGCTGACCCGTCGTATTCGCCTCAATATTCCGATTTGCAGTGCCTCAATGGATACTGTTACGGAATCGGAACTTGCAATTGCTCTAGCGCGAGAGGGCGGTATTGGTATAATCCATTACAATTGCTCGATTGAGACGCAGGTGAATGAAGTTGATCAGGTCAAACGCTCAGAAAGCGGAATGATTATCGATCCGATTACCTTGACCCCCGATAAGAAGGTTCGTGATGCGCTGGAGTTGACAGCACGTTACCGCATCGGTGGTATCCCGATTGTGACCAAAGAAGGTTACCTCGTTGGGTTAATCACCAATCGTGATCTGAAATATGAGGAAGATGCGGATCTGCCTGTGACTGAACTGATGACACCAAGTGAACAGTTGGTCACTGCCTCGCCTGGGATTGAACTGGAGAAAGCGAAACAGATTCTGCACCAAATTCGGAAGGAAAAGCTCCCAATCGTTGATGAGGAGTTTCGCCTGTGCGGGCTTATCACAATCAAAGATATTGACAAGGTAGAGAAATATCCTCTGGCATGCAAGGATAAGTCTGGGAGACTGAGAGTTGGCGCAGCGATTAGCCCTTCTTGGGATTTGGAAAAAGTGGGACTTCTGGTTGATGCAGAGGTTGACGTCTTGTCGATAGATACCGCGCACGGTCATCATCGGAATGTAATGAAGGCAGTGCATCAGATTAAGGCGGAATTCCCCGATGTGGAACTGATTGCCGGGAATGTTGTAACCGCCGAAGCAACGCGTCAGTTGATTGATGCAGGTGTTGATGCTGTAAAGGTAGGCATGGGACCCGGATCAATCTGTACGACCCGTGTTGTCACAGGAATAGGGATTCCGCAGATTACGGCGGCTTACGATTGTGCGCAAGAGGCGGATAAAAACGGCGTTCCGGTTATCGCTGATGGTGGTATTCGGTATTCCGGTGATATTGCGAAGGCGATTGGTGCGGGTGCAAGTTCGGTGATGATAGGGAGTTTGCTTGCAGGTACGGAGGAAAGTCCCGGCGAAACGGTTATCTATCAAGGGCGCACCTATAAAATCCATAGGGGTATGGGTTCTTTATCCGCTATGAAGGAACGCCGTGGTAGCGAGCGATACTCTCAAAGTAGTGAATCTTTAGCAAAGTTGGTGCCTGAAGGCATCGAAGGACGGGTGCCTTACAAGGGTCGGTTGGGCGATTTTGCCTATCAGCTTGTCGGTGGTCTCCGCGCCGCGATGGGATATTGCGGTACACCGGACATTGCGTCATTGCGGACTGAAAGCCGGTTTGTTCGGATGCAGAGTAGCGGTCATCGCGAAAGTCACCCGCATGATATTGCGATTACAGAGGAAGCTCCCAATTATAGTGTAATGATGTGAAACCGTGAGTCAGTGTTTGAGGATTTAACGGAAGGCGGATGGCATTTGAGAATGACTTTCCTATAATCAAGGATGATGTTATCAGAATCCTTGCAGACAACTTCATCGACATCGACAAAGATGTGATATGGGCAGATTTGAATTATGAATACCTTTTCAGAAAAGACATTGATTCACCCTAGCACACATGACTGCAAACCAACCTTATCAGACACAGAGGTACTTGAGTTTCTAAAAAATGGGTATCTCAGGCTTGAAGGGGTTGTCCCTGATGATATTAACCAACGTGTTCTGAAGTATTGTGATGCAAATCCTGACCTGCTCTATATGAATGACATCTTATATAAGGAATGGTTTGTTGAGGGGGTGATGAGGAATACTGAAGTTGCAGGTGCTGTGCGGTCGTTGTTGGGCAAAGATTTCCATCTGCCTGTCCAGATGGTGAACCATCGTGTTGAATGCCCTATCGCATCAGTTGGGGGTTGGCATATTGATGGGAACTACAACTATACCCATGAGTTAAACTTCCTTCAGGTATTCTATTATCCACAGGACACACCCATAGAGATGGGGCCGACGCAACTTGTACCCGGCACACATCTTGTACGGCAGAAGTCAAGGTTAATGGGGCATTTAGGGAATATCAAGAACACAGTATCAACTGATGCGCCAGCAGGCTCTGTGTTCATCACAGTCTATCATATCTGGCATCGTCGTCCCGTCATCAATTATAACTGCAACCCGTAACTTGTTGAAGTATTTCTATTGGAGAACCAGTCCACCTGAAAGGGATTGGACGGTTGACCCTAACTTCGATTTTGCCACTGCTGACTATGACAGCCCTGCCTCTAGCCTTGTTGAACAATTCCGAAGTGCAGTGAAGGTGGCAGAGACGTTTCTATGGTTATGTGGTAAACATGAGATATTCCAAAACTTAGGGGGTCAGAGCTTTCCATTACCTGTACCCCGAACTGATTTGCCCTATGGGTTTCCCGAAGGGTTGAAAAGGGAGTATCCATCAGAGTAGCTGCTATTGTCGCATGTCGAGTTGATAGTATTGTAGTGCCCCAGTCGTAATTGATGTAAAAGGTTTGCCGTCCCATGAGGCGGCAATTGTAAAAAAATAGTTGTTGCATTAATATTGAAATTGTGCTACTATTCGATTTTAATATTATTATCGAAAGGAGAACGGCTTTCCAGCAGAAGTTTTTACGCTTAATAATCAAAGCCGCGACAGCGTTTCTATGAGAGTAAATGAAGAGATGTCGTTTTGGGACAGGCTTTATATCCCTGGACTTATTAAGGGTATGCTCACGACACTGAAACATATCCCCAAGAGGAAATTTACTTATCAGTACCCCGAAGATCCACGTAGTGTTGAAGAGCGCAATGATCGCTATCGTGGCATCCATAAGCTGCCGTTAGATCCGGAAGGCAATGTCAAATGTGTGGCATGCTTTATGTGCGCAACAGCCTGTCCGGCAGACTGTATCACCATTCAAGGCGGTCCTGCACCCGAAGGCTGGAAAACGAAAGAAGGTTATCAACGCGAAAAATATCCCGAAGTTTTTGAGATCAATATGCTGCGATGTATCTTCTGTGGATATTGTGTTGAAGCGTGTCCAGAGGATGCAATCCAGATGACAGGGATTACACTCCCGCAATACTTTAGAGAAAGACAAAAAGAGGGTGAAGTTCTCGGCAGTTCGCGGAAAGATTTCATCTTTGATCAAGAGATGCTGATAGCTAATAATGACATTCCCGAACAAGGACTTCATCCGGATTCGTAAGTACCCGAACATGAGTTTACTTGGGGTGGTGGCAACCCACTAAGCGCGTGGGTGTAGATTCTACCCGATAGAATGTGCAGAGATTTTTATCAGATACTTAAACAGAAAGTACGCACATCTTGATATGAACTTTTAGGGCAAGGCTTTCCATACCTCTGAGGTACAGTACGGGAAAGAATTGCCCATTTTTTGTTAAATGTATTTAGGAAATGACTTTGGACAAAGACCAACCGAATCAGATTCAAGACCTATCCCTAAACTTTAGTTCAGATTCTCTTTTCGCTTTAACAGATAAGATAAAAGCGAGTGCTGAAGGACGGATCAGTTGGGGTGACACCTTTGGAATGGGGCTTGGCGCGAAGAATGACAAATACTTGCTCATTTGGACGCCAAAGAAATCGTCCGAAGGGCAAATCCTCCCCGGCTTCGACTCAGAGGACGGTGAGCTCACACTCAAAATGAGACCGAGACCCGGCGCATGGATTTCTTGGGTTGACGAAGCCAAAGTGGCGACGGAAGCGAAGGATGACCATGATCGTGTTCGCAGGAGTGTGCAAGAGCTGGAGCGTAACACGCGTCAAGTGACAGACTTCGCTGATGGTGTTCTCAAAGATATCATCACCGTGCATCTAGGCGAATCCCTCACGTTGTCAGAGATGGTGCAAGAGGTTTTGAAAGTTGAGTTCACAATACCAACCACTGTCAAAACCGGCGGATATGTCCTCGCATCATCTCAAGAAACCGCATCCGGATTAGCGAAGGTCATTATTCCAGAACAGACGAATATTCACGGTGTGCATCTGAACGAGGATGAGCTGATCGATTCAGTTGCCAACAGTGACTACAATCGGCTCTTGGTTATTCATCGTACGCACATCAAACACTATCCCGATCTGCTCGACGTTAACTACTGTTTAAGGCTTAGTGAGTATTTCCAGGGTAAACCGACACAGGAAGAGGAGGGGCAGAGCAAATTGCCTCAGCCTGTACAAGGCTTAAAACCGATAGGGATATTTCCAACGGCGGCAGTCTATAATCCATTGTCTCCGGACAGTATCGAATTCGTTGTTACCGCTCTCAATGGTGACTACGATGCGATCCGTGAAGCCGTTACCGAATCCTCTGCGATTATTGATGAGTACGTGTCGCAGGCGAATCAACTTGCACACGAAATCATGACGAATTTCCAAGGGCGTATTGATAGTCGGCTTCAAGCACTCACACTCCAACCGGGTCAACGGATTTATGAGAGGGTTTGGGATGACCTAGCAATTGACGAGCTGCGAAATCAGCTATTTGAAATCAGCGAATTTTTTGGCAAATATATCGGTGAACACCTAGATGAAGATAAGGTGGAATCTAGGAAAGAATCGCTTAGAAACAGTATTGATTCAATCATCGAAACATGGCAACTTCAGGACTCGCGCCAAACCACTATCAGACACCTCATCCTAGCTGGCTACAAATTGGCGAATCAAGTGCTGGATCAAGCGACTGGACTTTTCTACGATCTTGTATTTGAAAAGCACTTTATTGAGACTGGGCTGCTTCGTACAGTTGAATTGATGGTACTTGAGGAGGGGGAACTGCTAGATGAAATTCGCTTGCCAGAGTGGACAGACAAAACAGTACGCGACCGAATTTACCGCCTTGCGTTGAATCCGACTATCCATCCCAAACAGATTGAAAGGCTTCGGGACTTATGGGTAAAATTGCTAGAGATTGCAAATTTTGCGGACAGGCATCAGCAACAATTTGAATCCATTCTCAAACCGCTGTCTGACGTTCTGTTAATGCCTAAGGATTTTGCTTCTTCAGGGGGGAATGCGGGGACACGCAACATCTCGCTCCGAAGAGGGAATACGTTTGAAGGATTTGGAATTTCGGAGAAGATATTTGAAGATGTCCTGAATCGCCTCCACGACAATTTTCCTGTGATTAAACGTTGGATTCAAAATACTCCTGAAGAACGGAGCGGACATGAACCCTATTATAGGACATTATGGACAATACTCACCGAGGGGCTGGTTCGAGAGCATCTTTGTGAAGATTTTCAGCCAATTTTCGACATCAACCTCAGTCTCCCGCTAGAAACGAAGAGGCTGATGGACCTTGTGCTTGGTGGAAAAATTGTTATACGCAATGAGAAAGATTTAAACACTCTGAAACGGAATCTTGGTCGTGCCTTACAGGCGAAAATTGGTCGTGGGCTACAGGAAATTAGTACACCTGCTATGCTGCAAATTCATAGCGATACCACCTTGTGTACACTTCGCGAGGAATTGCTAACATATCAGCAGACGCTTGATAAGCAACTTGCCCGCGCAGCGAATCCCAAAGCCTCCAAAAAGCAGGGCAAAGGGAAAAAAGGGCGGAAAAAGGGACAATCCCCCGAATCCGCTATAAAAGTGATAGCGGCAATTGAAGAGGAAAAACCGAAGATCGCTGAACTTATAGAGTTCCTGAATTCCTATACCAATGCGCCATTAACGCTGCTGGAGACAGTGATAACTCCGCATTCTCAGCAAATCAATCAGATACGGGAGCATCAAGTACTGAATTTCGACCTGCAATCGCTGCCGCCCATTGAAGATACATGGCTGGAGGATGTGAAATCTCCGGATGAGTATCCGAATTTGCGTGCATTTCTGTTTGAAAATAAGTTGCCTATCTCCACCACCGGGCGCGCATTGACGAAGTTGAGAAGGATTTTTCCTGACCCCATTGGTGCGGGGGATGCTTCGGTGAATGTGTTTAATATCGCCGTAGATCTACTCCTAGAGTTAAGAGTTCTCCAAGACGCCGGCTATGAAGGCGATGCGCTGCAACAATATGCAGGCTACATTTCTGAAAAGTTATGGCGATGGGAACTAACACAGATTACAGAAGCAGAGTTGCCAATCCTGATCAAAGAGAAGGTGTTATCCTCGCTAATCTGTTACGAAAAGGAGGTCGAAGCACTCCTAGAATACGTTGAGCGCTACGAGCGGTTATTAGAAACAAAGCTTGCTCCTGAATCTGAGATGAATAAACAGCGCGAATTGCTAGAAGAAAACTTCCAGACGCTGATTCAAACGCTTTTATGAGCCTGCTTTGAGACGGTTTCAAGCCCAACTGTTGGATGGTCGCCATTGAGATGAAGATAAGCCTCCTCGGAGGGGGAAGTTGTATTGCTCCCTGTTGCATCAACAGTTTGTCACTTAAACCTCTTCTCTGAAGTCGTTTGGGTAGACGATAAGCCAGTGCCACTCCGCGATACGCTGCAAGATCTGAAACAAGCAGTTGCAATTGGAGGAGTTGACACTGAACTGCGCGTGACTCACGATTGGTCGGCACTGGCAGGTTCACAGATTGTAGTTCTACTTCCCCACGCATCACGCCCTATTCAAGCACAACGCCGATCAGCACAACATTTTGCTCGGCACATCAAAAGTCATGCACCGAAGGCACGAGTCATTGCCGCAATGCCTTCAGCATGTTCGCTCGCTTCTTACGTTTACCGTGAACTTGAGGCGGAGGCAAGCCAAGTCATTGGCTTTCTGGTGGGATAGGGTGTGCGTATCTGAAAGCCCAAATTGCCCATCAACTGAGCGTTTCTGTGCAAGATGTCACAGTTCTTGCCATCGGGAATGACGAGACAATCTACCCGCTTCCGCAATACTGTCGTGTGAATGGTATACCGTTGGGAGAGTTACTTAGACGCAAGGGAGATTGATGCGTTGACGGAGGCGGTGCAGGACACGCATAAGAAATCTAGCACCATAGATGCGCCATATACACTATCTGCTTGGATCTCACAAATTGTCACAGCAATTGCCCTAGATAAGAAGCGAATCATGTGCGTCAGTTCCCTGATTCAATCGAGCACAGCGCAAGTTTATCTCAATGTTCCGACCCAGGTTGGTCAGGGTGGAGCGGAATTGACGCTGCAACTCGATTTGACTGACGTTCAGCGGGAACAGTTCACCCAATTGGTAGCAAAGAGCGTTAAAGAACAACGAATATTTTAGCTGACCTGATGCGAGGGGAAAAAAAATGAGAGAGATATACCAAAAAGTTATAGAACTAATTGAGTCCGAAGAGATGGGTGCCTATTGTACAGTTGTAGAAACGAAAGGATCTACGCCACAAAAGCCGGGGGCTAAGTTGCTAATTTTGCCAGACCTGCGCAATTTCGGGACGCTCGGCGGCGGCTGCGTGGAAGCGGAGGCACGACGGCAGGCAATCGGGTTGATGCAGGGTGGCGTCCCACGTCTGCTCGATTTTCAGTTAGACAGCGACTACGGGTGGGACGACGGTCTCATTTGCGGTGGGAATATGAAGATTTTCATTGACCTACCCCAAACCAAAGAGGAGTCATTGATATTAACCCGATTGCAGGAACTCTCGGAAGCAAAAATTCCCCTCGTCTCTACTACGGTGGTTCAAAGTGAGGTAGACCATATCCAAGTTGGCGCGAAGATGCTGTTCGCAGCGAATGGCGAAAAGGTCGGTTCGTTGGGAGATACGGCGTTGGAGGCAGCAGTCCAAGATGAACTGATGGAGGTCCTAGAGAAGGATGCGCCCGGTGTGTTTCGGTGGCAGGTCGAAGACTCTCGGAACGGAGAGGGGGCAGTTTGGGTTTTCATGGATGCGGTGCAGCCACGTCCCACGTTGCTCATTGCCGGCGCAGGACATGTCGGTCAAGCCCTATGCCATCTCGGAAAATGGCTCGGTTTTGACATCGCAATTGTTGATGACCGTACTGATTTCGCCTCTGAAGAACGGCTCCCCGAAGCCGACGAGATCATCATCGGCGATATTGCGGAGGAGTTGCGTAAGTATCCCGTTGACCATCTGACTTACGCCGTCATTGTTACACGGGGACACCAGCACGATGAGGAGGCACTCCACAGCGTCGTTGAGTCAAATGCGCGTTATGTCGGTCTAATTGGCAGCCGTCGGAAGATTAAGCTGATCTACGATGATTTGAGAGACGCGGGGATCCCCGAAGAAAGACTAGCAAAAGTGTACGCGCCGATCGGATTGGATATCAACTCCAAAACGGTGCCGGAGATTGCCGTAAGCATCGCTGCGCAACTTATCCAGGTCCGCAATAGTATAAAGCCAGACCTCCACTTTGATGCACAGCCGGCGAGAATGCCCACGATTAAGGTCGGCACGTAACCGTCTACGAGGCAGAACGATGGTGACAATTCAGTTAGATGGCGACAAAAGCTACACCGCAAAAGAGGTTACTGAATTCGCGAAACTCGCCCTAGATTTTATCGGGGAACAGGGATCTGACAGCGATCTTCAATACGCTGCAACAGATGTCTACTGGACCTTGCGAAACCTGCTTGACTACGTGAACCGACAGGCGGGTGGAGAGTTTACCCTCAAACGTCTCAGAAAAGGTTCGTGGGGACTTGAGTACAACAAGAAAACATCGGCAAAACGCAAAGCCGATGATGCTGCGCACCGAGAGGTTAAACGCACAGCGGAATATCTCGAAAAACTGAAAACTCGCCGTTCAACTTGGGAATAAACTGTTAATGGCCTCCTGCCCCCGTAAACGGAGCATCCTATCCCCGTGGGCGGGGCATCTTGCCCCGCCAATCCGCTACTCCACCTTAAATTTACACCATCAACATGGGTATGTGTAATCCGGTTCTGGGGATGAGTTCCGTCCTGCGCTCATGGCACCCTCCCATCTCCGTAGGCGCGGGCATCTGCCCGCCACCTGCACGGATATGTACCCCTTCTCCTACTTGACAATTACCATCCTCCGCGTGGCGGAAAAATCACCCGCTATCAAGGTATAAAAGTACACACCATCTGCACCCGCGCACCGACTTATTTCTCCCATCCCAGTAGATGCCTTCGACCGCTTCTCGTAGGCTGATGCAATTCGATGCCCACGTCAAGCTACGGACAACCGACCGCTTAGTCATAGATGCGTCAAGGTGACAAAAGCATCCTCCGCCAACCGATATGGAATCATGCCTCTGGGTTAAACGGATTTGCGGATAGTTGCAAGCAGCTGCCCGTCTCCCGTGTTAGGGATACCAAGAGTTGTCAAGGCACCACAGACCCCCGCTTCGTGATGGGATTCTAGCTCAAGTGCTCTTGCGTCAGTGCCAACCACTGATGAACCTCTACCGCTGTAAGCGTCTTCAATCGCGTCGGTACCGTCTGTCTGATGTGCGTGAGGTGCGGCTCTGCTCGAGGCCCCATCAAACATGCCGTCAACCTGTACGTATCAAGTCCAGGACAGATTGACAATCCCATCTCTGCTACATCATCCGCTGCTGAGATGGTCCGGCATTCCGAGATCGGACGCAATCAAGCACGCGTACAACGCCCAAGATATTTACGCTTCCGTCGCTGTGCATCTGCTCAGGAGTAATTGGTAGTGATCAGTATCGGAGATAGACGTGAAAGGTAACTGTCCCCTCAATCCGGTGGCAGATACCTCGACGGTATGTTGTGTGCCCAGATTTGGTCCCAACGTGAGCGTACTCTGTGCTCACTGCCGTTTTCAGTGGCCTTGTGAGTGTCAGGTACTGAGCCACACCACCACCTGCGGTAACGGCAAAACTCACCGAAATCCCGACCAGCGCAGAAGAACCGTGTTCATCTGTGCTTCAACAACAAATGGATGAGACAGCGATGCGTAGGAGCGTCCCTTGCTGGTGATCACCTAAGATTCTAAGATTTTTAGAAGTGCCGCGGGATGCGCTTGGTCGTCAATTCTACTGTATGTAACCCCTCTGCTTTGGAGAGTTGGAATGTGGTTTTGGATTGATAGGTAAACTGAGAGGGTGTGCATTGTCAGCAGACTTGGTCTCACATTCCCCAATCCGTATTGGCTACCAAGGGTGAGAGGTCGTGTAATGCTGTGCGCCATCCTACAACGCCAGTTCATGTCAAACTGGGTCAAACTTGAAAGTGCCGAGATGTCCGATATTAAGGTGCGGTCAAGACGTAGTGCTGTCAGATTCGTTAAGCCTGCCAAGCCGAGATATCCGATATTGAGTTGTTGGACAGACCTAGGCGTGTCAGTGTGGTTTTAAACCTGCAACGGGGTGAGATGTCCGATTAGCGACGTTGCCGTCGAAAATAACAAACCACAGCGCGCTATCAGATGGTTGAGCCCGCCAACAAGCCGGACACACATCCGAATATTCGTTATTGCTTGCGAACCCCAGATGTATTAGGTGAGCTAAGACCCGCCACAGGTGAGAGGTTCTGACTGATGGGCGAACTTTTCCAAAAATCCAGATATTATACTGATGGTTGCATGTTCAAAGTCACCGGTCAAATCGCGAATATCGCCTCGATGCTTCAAGGCGCGTCAAAGTCTGCCATCTCCGCTGGGGCGATTGCGCCATCACCTTCTGTTACCAAGAGCGATCTCACCGCAGCGCGAAGGGTTAGGGTCGTGTATTCTATGATGTCCACGACCGCAGCCCCCGCCACGGCGCGTTAACAGATCCACCGTCTGCCCAATTACCAAGCTGGGGGGGGCGGGGGCATGGAGGAGGAAGACAGCGAAGCAGTCAGAAGCAGACACCCAGACCCCACAAGAGTAGGACACGGGGCACGGAGAGCCAGAAGGGAGAGAAAGGACGAGGATGGCAGTAAGAGTCAGGCTGAGAAGAGGGAGCACAGAAGAGAGGAACAGGAAGAAAGAGAAGAAGAAGAGGCCAGACAGACAAGACAAGAGCAAAGGAAGGCAGAGACAGAAGAGAAGAAGCAAGAGCCCACCAAAGAGAAGCCCCAGGCCCCAGAAGAGGAAGACAGAGACACCCAGAGCCCAGCAAGCAAGAAGCCCCAGGCGGCAGACACAGAAGAAGAGCACAGCAGAAGAGAGAGCCAGAGAGCCAGACAGAAAGAAGCAGCCAGCAGAGACAGAGGAGCAAAGGGAAGAAGAAGAAGCAGACAGGAACCAGACAGAGAAGAAGAGAGGAAGAGAAGAGACAGAGACCCAAGCAGAAGAAGCAGACAGGAAAGAGGCAAGAGACAGAAGGAGCACAGCAGGAGACAAGAAACAGACAAAGAAGAAGGAAGAGAAGAAGAAGACCCAGAGACCAGACAGGAGACCAGCCACGCACCAGCCCAAGAACCAAGGGAGAAAGAGCAAGAAAGACAAGAGGGGAGAAGAGTACAGAAGACGTGAGAAAAGAGGATAGAAGCAAGGGCTACACATGTGAGTGTCTATAGGAGGGGAAAACAGGCAGCCCGTTTCAAGCCACCTGGAGGCAGAAAGGTGACCGCCAGTCCACTGAGAACGGGTATATAGAACAGAAGGAAGGAAGGGTTAGAATTTTATAAGAAAAGAGCAGACACCTCGACAGCGTTTGTCTCCCAATTACCTGTCCCAGACAGTGGAGCGTGTTCTGTGACTGCGATACCATTTTTATCAGTCGTGGGCGTGCTTTACATTGGGTACTGGAGCCGTGCAACCGGCCTGCCGGAGATAAACTGACCGAAAATTACCTTCACGTGCCAACGAAACCGTGCTCACTCCAGAAACTTCGATGACAAATGGGGTGTCTGTCTCTCGTAAGGGACAAGGTGGAGACACCCCTTGATGTCGCCTGAAAATTTTTGTAAAGTCCGGGCGTTGGATTAAGGTGTGCAGTAGCCACTGTCACACAGCGCTTTAGCGCCCGTCTGCTCATGCGGCATATGGAACACACGTGTGGGATCCTGCACGTTGGCGTCTTTAATCAGCCATATCATTGGTGCGTACGGGTCGCCAATATTTATGAGCAAAC
>CASHTH010003195.1:0-11248 GCA_030341885.1 Geodia barretti
CAGTGTCAGGTACTCTGGCTTCGCTCCAGACGATAAGAATATTGTGAGCATATAGAGAGCATGTGCCGTGTGTCAGGACTCACGGGTGATACTAGCGGGCAGACCACGAAGTAAGCGCATACGACGGCCGCCCATCAATTAGCGGTATCGCGCAAGCGCAGTTCGCCGAGGGTTTGCACTTTAGTGCGTCTCATTTGCTTAGGAAATGATTAATAGCTGCACGCGAGGCCCAAACATCATGACTGCGCAACAATATATAGGGGCGTGTATAGGAGGAAAACAAAATTTCACAAGCACGGTCTGTGCCTCCTGTTTTTGCAGCAGTGTTTACGTGCAGAGCTCCGCATCTTTTTCTCGTGGCATCACATGATATTTTCTACATGTGGAAGAAGTTAGGTGTCCGCGTTGCGTATTCATGACCTCATTTTAGTTTACAGCTGAGGCAAACGAACCAACAGTTGACGAACCTTCGCCCATAGGTTGTCGCTGTTTCTCCATCTCCATCCTCATCTTCCTCCTCTCCGCCAGCTTCTTCCTGATGCGGTATATAAGCTTTGCAGTAGCTGGTAGTAGGCCTCGCGACTGGTGGCCATCTCAAACATGGCCTTCTCCGTCTTCATGGCGCACTGGATGTAGCCGTTCACTCGCGGGTCCTGGAGGGTATGCGGGTTAAATATGGGGACGGTGTTCTCCACCCTGCACGGAGAGATGAGGAGGTGGGCGGGACCGTTAGCTGGAAAAGATACACAAATTGAAAAGTTTGCACAGAGAGGGTAAAGAACATAAAATCATGTGTGTTCAATAGCAAAGACAAGATTCAAGAATTATGTCAATCCTGCATCCAAAATTTCAAGTAATGCTCTCGTACTTGTGGACTCGGTGTATTTTTTACCCTCCAGAGTGAGTGGGTGAACAAGAAGAAGGGGCTTACAATTTCCCGACGAGGTGTTGTCTTAGTTCTGGCTGCACGCTCTGGTGCCAGGGCTGGGTCTGAATGGTGGGAATGGTGGGAATGGAGACTGGGAATGGGACACGGGACTGTGATGTCGTCCCCAGACTAGCTGCAGGTGTTAAAGGTCAACACTAACAGTGAACTTGGTATTGTACATGTGGTGGTATGTGGTGGTTATGTGAAGATGATTGCAGGTGTACATGGAGGGATTCACCTACACTGACCTGGATCAAATACAGACCTGCAGGTTTACTAGCTAAAGATGGGAATAACATCATCAAGCGGCAGTGAGCCTACAACTGCATCTGAAACGCGAGTTTAGCTGCACATTCAAGAACCTATCAAACTACAACATGAAATAGCTGAAACTGTCTGTTCTGGCGTCTCTACTGCTCGTGCCTGTTGCATAGCAGTCCTCCACTGCCAAAGGCGTGCCTGTGTTGCTTGCTTGCGAGGTTCGAGTTGCATGTCGTGCCTGATCTTGAATATATGGCGTCGAGAGAATCGCGCCGTTCGGACCACTAGGTTAGCTCGCTTCCATTTGCCAATTATGATGGACACAAAAATTGTGTGCATTTTTGTGAGTTTACACAGTTCGATGGGCATTAATTAGAGCTGTTCCTACAACTTTTTGGAAACTCAGTGTTTCTTTGCATGCTTGACTAAATAGACAAGAAAGTTAAGTCAAATCACAAAACCTCTTTTCAGTTGAACTGTATGTCACCGACCATTACATGCTAAGTGAGAGTTTACTGTGCCATAGCACAGTGGTTGGAGGTTTGCCTTGTGTTGTGTTGTAGATTCGAACCCCTACCAGCTGAGTTGCCCTGGTAGCTCAGTTGGTAGAGCGCTCGCCTAGACTGCAGAGTGTCCCACCTAGGGCAGCTCTTTATTTTCAAAGAGCGTTGATTTGTTTGTTGTGCCTTTGCCTTTCTACCTCATAGTTTTAACATGCACAGTACCTTCTCACTTACGTGGTAATACGGTGTTCCTGAGGGGCAGACAGATGGGGCAGTCGGCCTTTCTGCAGCTCTTCCAATGAGAGATGATCTGTCTCGATGACACACAGTGATCATCTGTGTATAGAAGACAATGTGTGGACTGATAATGCTTCCACACGTATTTTTATCCGCAGTGTACGTTTAACACAAATCTGTAAAACCTTTGTTTAGTTTATATGCAAAACACCATTTGTGTTTGAGGGTAAATGTAGTGAACTCACATGTACACTGTCGGCCTGCCTGGCACTGAGTCATGTGATCCAACACATTCTTCATGGTCTGGCAGTGTAGCACGGAGCACGGCTGGTACTCACCTCCCCCCATCGAGTGCTCCCTCTCTTTCTGCTGACAATAGCGGGCATGCAGCAGGAGAACCAGCTGCTGCTGAATCAGCTTCCGCTTCTCCGGGTCCATCGTCGCCGGCTGGTTTGCCCCGCCCAGTCCTCCTGAGGTGGGTGGAGCTCCAAAGGTGTTGACTCCTCCCCCTGGTCCGTGAGGGGAGGAGCCGATCTGCTGTTGTTGTGTTGGTTGTTGACCAGGCATTCCCCCTTTCCCACTGAGAGAGGAAAGCATTGGCTGTTGACCTGCACTTGACTGTGGAGGGAGTGGAGGGAGGGGGTGAGGGGGCATGACTTGCTTAATGCTCTGAGTGGGCAGTTGGACTGGGACAGACAGTTGGATGGGCAAAGTTTGCTGTTGGGGGATGGTGACCGATTGAGGCGGGGCTGCCAGTGAGGGACTTGGTTGTCGCACTGGTTGTGCTGTTCCCATGGCAACGGGACTTCTCCACTGTAGAGCAGCAGAAGTGGGCAGGGCATTCAAATGTTGTTGTATCTGCGTTTGGGGTGTGGCAGGTCTTGCCGTGGCTGGAGTTTGCTGCTGTCGAGGAAGAGAGAAAAGAAAAATAGACATGTGCGAAAGATATGTCAGAGGAAAAGCATGCAGAGCCAGGCAGGGAAAACTGTGTGTTTGTAGCTTCATATGTGCTGCACATGAGTGTGGGATTTAATATGCTCACCGATGATAGAGGGGTCACCCCAGGAACAGGCTGCTGAGAAGGTGTGGACTGTTGTGAAGTAGGTGTGGCTTGCGATTGAGGGGGCATGGCAATATGGAATTGAGGACCTCCTAGTTGCCCGGGCAAAGGGCTTCCTTCCCCGGCGACACCTTTGGAGGGTGGGCAGGGCTGTTGGGAGGGGTGACTCTGCCGAGGAGTAGGATTGGACACCGGCATCTGTTGTTGCCGAGTCATCATGTGAGGAGCCATCATCTGTGACGAGACTTGGTGCGAGTGAGGAGGGAGGACGGCGTTCTGCCCCATAGACTGCTGGGGGTGGGTACTCATCATGGGGCCTCCATGAACCTCGGGGTGCATCTTTTTACGCTGCCTCGTCATCATCCGATGTTGTTGCGTCATCATGTTGGGCGAGTGTACCATCTGCTGTCCGGGCAAAGGGCTTTCTTCCCCGACAACGCCCTTGGAGGGTGGGCAGGGCTGTTGGGCGGGGTGACTCTGCCGAGGAGTAGGATTGGACACCGGCATCTGTTGTTGCTGAGTCAAAATATGAGGAGCCATCATCTGTGACGAGACTTGGTGCGAGTGAGGAGGGAGGACGACGTTCTGCCCCATAGACCGCTGGGGGTGGGTACTCATCATGGAGCCTCCATGAACCTCGGGGTGCATCTTTTTACGCTGCCTCGTCATCATCCGATGTTGTTGTGTCATCATGTTGGGCGAGTGTACCATCTGCTGTCCGGGCATAACAGCTCCACCCATTCCCTGACTGGGCCCGGGGTGGCGCAGGTAACTTCCCATTACCAGGGCCCGAGGCTGCATCCCCACCCGCAAGTTCATTCCAGCAGCAACGGAGGTCATACCTCCAGAGTATGAATTGTAAGAGAAAGGTGTGGAGGAAGCGGACGGCATTCGAGGGGTGCCCATTGCAGGAGAAACAGAAGTTGCCATGTTGGAGTAAGGAACGGCAGTTGCAGAGGTGGAGCTGATATTTGGGAGAGCTGTAGTGGGGTCAGCGGAGGTGCTCACTACAGTGGTGTTGAGCGGGGCACCAGCAGTTGAGGTAGTCAGTCCCCCACCTCCCCTACCCCCTCCAAGAGTGTTCAACTGCAGAGGAGGTGTAGGTTTGGCGACGGGGCTGACGCTAGTCGCGGGAGACTGCTGTTGCGACAACGGCTGGGCCAGCAGACTGACACTAGGAGCCAACGAGCGAGGCTGAGAGGTGCTGGGCGGTGGTGGGGTGGAGTTGAGCCCAGCAGGTAGCTGTTGAGGCTGGGAGACACCAGCCATACTGGGGAGATCAGTGGTTGCGGGCCCATCTATTCCCAGCAGGTCGATACTAGTGACTGGAGGGCTCATGCTGTCCTGTCTGGGCACTGCAACATGTAGATCAACTGGAAGATTTTCAAGGAAGAAATCTGGGTAGAAACGAGGACAAAAAAGGGGAGTGTGGGTAAGAGAGGGGAGGGGTTAGTCGGAAGAGGGTGCAGATGAAGAAAAGGTGGAAGTTTTGATGTTTGAGGATAAAGAAAGGTGTTGGATAGCAAGTCTCGTGAGCCCGCTGTTGCTAGCTTTCTGTAGCACATATCTAAACAAACTGGTGACACGCGCTCTCTTCGCTTGCGGCTCTAAAGTCTATACTGAAACAGGGGAGAACTGACATAGATCTCAGGGAAAGGAGACGTACAAAGTCTTGGGACGTAACCGACCGTCAGAGAAAGCAAGCGTCCCCTCCCCGGGAATGTGCACCCGCTTCCCCTGCTCGGACTGCTCGGCCCACCTGTTCCGTCTCCGACAGAGTCTAACTTGGGTCGTTTGGATGTAGATACGTCTTCGACAGAGTCTGAGGGAGGCACGGTCCCTGCGGACGGTAGCTGTGTGGTGAGCGGGTCTGTCATCCTAACAAAACATAGTCTCGTCCCCAGAGTCCAGACCCCACAAAACGGGAGTGTCTGGTGACATTTGAGCAATTTGCCGATTCAGCAGTCACATGACAGCCAGTGCGCATGCCTATAGTCCGCAACACTCGGCTGGCTCGTCTACGTACGTATGTTCTGCCTCTTCCCTGGCAACAAAGAGGTCTCTAGCTATATCACTTCTTCTTCTTTGTAACCTCCACTAATGGAGAGTAGCTATCACTGCGTTAGCGGTGCATGAGTTCCGAGGAACCGAGGGATGACACGTCTGCTTCCATTAGCAGAGCTAGCTCGCTGATCTTGGCACGGTTCATGCGCATATCACATGACTCTAGTTGTAATGTCGCATGAACGCTACTGACAACTTAACCAAGAGCAATGTCACCGGACCCTTTCCCATTTTGTGGGTGGGGTCTGGGGACGAGACTACGCTTGCGCGCATGCGCAACGAGGGTTAGGAAGGTAGGTCATGTCATTGTGTGTTGTATGTTTGGTACTAACACACAGTGGGGTAATAAAGCATTACGGTAGTGACAGCTAGCGCCCCAACTGCATGACACCGCTCGCTCTAGTTTCGCGTAGCCACACCTCTCACGGAAACAGAGAGGGCTAGTCTCGCGTATAATTAGAGTCATCCCCCTCTCCTTTTTGAGAGGGACGCTCGCTAGATATAGAGGATTCGGCCATTGCAACGACTAGGTTGGCTCGCTCCCACTCGCCAATAAATCAATCAAGTTTGGCTCTCTTTGCATGAGTGTCTCCCTCCTCCCCCACTCCTCCCTCCCCCTCTTCTCCCCTGCTAGTGAGATAGTCTCTGAGGGCACACAAGGCCTTGTAGCGATGGGAGATGGTGTTCTTGACCCCTGACTCCATCTCTGCATACGTCAACTGGAACCCCTCTGGCTGGAATATTGGGTCCCAGCCAAAATCCGGGGGTCCTTGGGCCGGCACTATTGTACCCTGCAGAGGTATACATTACCATCACAATGGACACACACGAGAGAGTATCTACATGCCTACTTGACAAGCAAATGGATAAAGAGCAGTATCCATGGAGCATTATTAGGTTAGACTGGGAATGGATCATTGCATTCTTCAATGCTAAATTAACTTCCTGCATCATGAATATTATCACGAGGCAATGTGTGGTCCCAACCACCTCTCACATTTGTTACTCCCTTGAACAGTTTGACAGGTTGACCTTTACCCTCACAGAAGGCAAAGGTGCACTGAGCAAATGCCGTCTTGTCAGAATAGGCACCAGCAGATGTTGAGCCCTAGACAGAAGCAGATGTCTGGCAATCTGCAAGGTTCACTGTATTGGCTTACCTTCGTGACCAGTCTTTTTCAGCAACCATTGCTCACATTCACCAATCAACATGCATCCAATAGCTATAATAGATCAGAGTGAGTGTGATGGCTCACATGTCGGTCCAGCAACCTCCGAGCATTGTAACAGAGACAGTGTCCTCTGTCATCACTGCACCTTCCACCTGAGGCAGGAAAAGTTTTTACTGTTCGAAAAAGGTTGGTAGAGAAAATGAAGTTTGACGCTCATTTGCAAAACTTATCTCTGGTGCTGTATAATTTCTTGAAAAGTATGTTCACATTATTCAGAAAGTTTTAGTTACAGTAAGTAAGGGTCCCCATGAAATAACGCACAGCTGCCCACTAAGTCACAGTTTCATTGTCTCTGGCACACTCACTCTCTCAGAGGCAAGAAGACACTTGTCTCTGGCGATGTCCTCCGGCTCTCCCTGTAGCTCAGGGAGATCCACATCTCTGGAGGTCAGAGTCCAACCAAGACTCTCGCCCAGGATGGCTCTCACCTGTAACACAGGAGAGCGGGAGAGGCTTAAAAATATGCAGAGGTTAAAATTGAGCAGTTCGAGGCTAAAATATTGAGCAGTTCTATCGAGCTGTTGTAGGCCTGAAAGTTGTTGGGGCTAAAAATTTTGTGAGCTGCTGATCGAGGTGTTGGGGGTGTGGCTGGTGATCATGTTCAGCTAATACAGTGAGAGAAACGGCATCATGCAGGCTCTAAGTCTTGCTATACAGATGGGTTATGTAAAGATACCTCTTCCACTTCTTGGGGTTGCCTGTGACGAACGTCACGTCTTTCTCTCCCGCCTTGCTCGCTGCCATATTCCACGAGTGAGCGCTTATTTTTTCGCGCAGGCGCACTAGGGGTATGTACGCCGCCTAAGAGGATGTCTAGAGAACTGGTGGGTGTGTTGGCGACTTTTGCAGCTGCCACTGTGTCTCTGTATGCCCTGGCCGCCTCTCTGCTGAGAAATGGGTGAGAACTTTAACATCTGAACCTCCCTAAACACTGATCTATTCATTCACTCAACTATAATAGCTTGAAGTAGGGAGAACTATTTTCTGATATATCAAGCACGATGAAGGAGTATATAACATGGTTCATCCTAATCCCCAGGCCTTCCCTGTCATTTCCCTCTGACATGGACCAGCTCCGATCCCTGGTCTCCCAGCTGGAAAGGCTGAGGGAGGAGCACTATGGCAGAGTTCTCTGCGTCTTCTGTGCCGCCTACCTCTACAAACAGACCTTTGCCATCCCTGGCTCCGTCTTCCTAGTTAGTGCCTGCTTGTTGGCGGCACCTAGAAGCTAGCTGTTCATGCATACGTGAGGGGCAGGGAGGGATAGAAATTGAGACAGTGGTGGTCGATGAGCATTTACTTTTTGAAAAGTTACCGAGTGATTCAGAAATGGTCAAGAAGAGTGGGAAAGTGAGGGTTTAGTTGAGACTATTGTGGAACACATGGGGAGGAGGTAGTGACTGTGTGTCATGGTCCTGTTGTTCCAGAACATTCTAGGGGGAGCAGTGTTTGGGGTGTGGGTGGCCCTGCCTCTGGTGTGCCTCCTGTCTGCCTGTGGAGCATCTCTCTGCTACCTCCTCTCCCTGGTCTTGTGGGCTGTCGGCTCGTGTCACCCAGGCGGTCAAACTACCATTGGGACACTGGGGCAGTCTCGCTCCACTCCAGACGGGTTTGTATAGATATACGAGACTCTTCCACATAAACTGAGACTAGATATGTGGATCATGAATCTATGGGGACTTCAAGGAAATTGATGTTTGCAAGAGACAAAGTCCCATGCAACTAAGTCTGTGCAACGACACGTGTTTACGTATAGAATCCATCTGCAGACTTAAGGAATTCCTCATTCGCTAGCATGAATTTTCTAAACTGAGACATTTCACAATTCACCATAGAGTTCTAAATGTTTCAGTGTCAAAAACCCTTGTTACGTCATATAAGACAAAGTTTTAAGTCACGAAATTTGTTGTTGGTTACCCAATGCATAGTATGCCATAAAAAACAGGAAACAGGTTATGAACATGTGTTATGAGCTAAGAACAATGAAAATGCTGACCAGCTCACTGGAGAACGAACAGTTCAGGCCAGGTCAGATTTCGTGACTCAAAACTTAGTCTTATATGAAGAACCAACCCAAAAAATGGTCCATGCAAAATTAACATTAGACTCTCTCTTTTCCCTTCCTTATTTCCTACTCACCTTCCCACACACACTGGCACCCTTCTCTCTGTCGTGACCAGCTCCACTCCAGTAAGGGACTGAGCTGTTTGCTGGTCCTCCTATCTCTGAGACTGTTCCCCATGTCCCCAAACTGGCTCGCTCACCACCTCTCATCCCCACTTCCGGGGTGCCCCTTCATCTCTTCTTCATCTCCGTCCTCTTTGGTGCGTGACTTCAGTCGAGCTGTGAATATTGTTCGTGTTCTTAGTTCGGAATGTTGTTTGTGCCCCACTGATACTGTGTCAGCATTACCTGTCTGAATATTGTTTGGTATGTTCAGTATGTTGGGGGATGTGTGAGGTATCTGCTGCTGGGAATGAGCTCTCTCACACACACACACACACACAGGTCTTCTGCCCTACAACTTTCTCTGTGTCCAGTCAGGTCTAATGTTGGCAGAGTTGAGGGGTGTGGCCATCCTTGACCCCGCCTCCATATCCCTACTGCTGTTGGGGGCTGTGTTGCTACTGGCAACAGGCCTAGGAATGCGCTATTTTCATTCCAGACTGGAACAGACTAGGACCAGTAGATAGCACGGTGTGTACAGCATTGAACTGCATCCTCATCATTTCAATGTTGGTTTGAGAAAGTGGCTATATGAGGGAAAACAGTTGCTCTGAGATGTAATGTGTTGTGTTATACAGAGAACTATGGCATTCCTCATGTCATGTGGGGTTTATTGAAAATGTTGACAGATGTGTTTTTACACTACACATACGTCACATTTCTGCAAAATAACAATGTGCAGAGCAAAACTTCCTTTTGACTCCAAGCGACTTTTGCAGCTGCCACTGTGTCTCTGTATGCCCTGGCCGCCTCTCTACTGAGAAATGGGTGAGAACTTTAAACATCTGAACCTCCCTAAACACTGATCTATTCATTCACTCAACTATAATAGCTTGAAGTAGGGAGAACTATTTCGTGATATCAAGCAACGAATGAAGGAGTAACATGGTTCATCCTAATCCCCAGGCCTTCCCTGTCATTTCCCTCTGACATGGACCAGCTGCGATCCCTGGCCTCCCAGCTGGAAAGACTGAGGGAGGAGAACTATGGCAGAGTTCTCTGCGTCTTCTCTGCCGCCTACCTCTACAAACAGGCCTTTGCCATCCCTGGCTCCGTCTTCCTAGTTAGTGCCTGCTTGTTGGCCACTCCTAGAAGCTAGCTGTTCGTGCATACATGAGGGGCAGGGAGGGATAGAAATTGAGACAGTGGTGGTCGATGAGCATTTACTTTTTGAAAAGTTACCGAGTGACTCGGAAACGGTCAGGAAGAGAGGGAAAGTAGTTGAGACTATTGTGGAACACAGGGGGAGGTAGTGACTGTGTGTCATGGTCCTGTTGTTCCAGAACATTCTAGGGGGAGCAGTGTTTGGGGTGTGGGTGGCCCTGCCTCTGGTGTGCCTCCTGTCTGCCTGTGGAGCATCTCTCTGCTACCTCCTCTCCCTGGTCTTTGGTCGCAGGCTGGTCACCAGGTACCTGGGGCACCGTCTCGCTCCACTCCAAGACAGGGTTGGTAATAGAGTATTACCAGAACATTTCCACACGAGAGATTGTGGATCTGACACTGGGGACATTTCAGGAAATGTCATGTTTGCAGAGACAAAAGTCCCATGCAACTAAGTCTGTGCAACAATACATGTGTTTTACGTATAGCTCCATCTGCCAAACTTGAAGGAATCCCCATTCCCGCCTGAATTTTCTAAACTGAGACATTTCACAATTCACCATAGAGCTCTAATGTTTCAGTGTCAAACCCTTGTTTACGTCATCTAGACAAAGTTTTAAGTCACGAAATTTGTTGTTGGTCCCATGCATAGTATGCCATAAAAACAGGAAACAGGTTTAACTGTGTTACGAGCTAGACATGAAAATGCTGACCAGCTCACTGGAGAACGACAGTTCAGGCCAGGTCGATTTCGTGACTCAAAACTTAGTCTTATATGAGAGACCAACCCAAAAAATGGTCCATTGCAAATTAACATTAGCTCTCTCTTTCCCTTCCTTATTTCCTACTCACCTTCCCACACACACTGGCACCCTTCTCTCTGTCATGACCAGCTCCACTCCAGTAAGGGAGCTGAGCTGTTACTGGTCCTCCTATCTCTGAGACTGTTCCCCATGTCCCCAAACTGGCTCCTCAACCTCTCATCATCCCCCCTTCTCGGGTGCCGCCCCTCCATCTCTTCTTCATCTCCATCCTCTTTGGTGCGTGACTTCAGTTGATGAGTGAATGTTGTGCGGAATGTTTTGTGTTTGTGTCCCCACTGATTCCTGTGTGTAATGTCAGCTGAGACTGTTTGTAGTTTGTTGTGGGTGAAATGTTACCTATCTGAATACGGTTTGGTATGTTTTGAGTGTGAAATGTTTGGTATGTTTTGAGACTAGTATGTTGGGGGAGGTGTGAGGTGTCTGCTGCTGGGAATGAGAGCTCTCTCTCTCACACACACACGCACACCAGGTCCAACAAAATCTGCCCACAACTTTCTCTGTTCCTCTGTCCAGTCAGGTCTCATGTTGAGCAGAGTTGAGGGTGTGGCCATCCGTGACCCGCCTCCTATTCCCTACTGGTGCTGGGATCTCGGGTGTTGCTACTCTGGCAACAGGCCTAGTGACTAGGATTGGCGCTATTTTCCATTCCAGACTGGAACAGATCTAGGACCAGTCGATAGCACGCGTGTGTACAGCAGTGACTGCTCCTCATCAATATTATGTTGGATTTTGCGGAAGTGGCTATATCAGAGCGTCGGTAGACGCTCTATATAAGGGATGACACGGGTGAAATCTCACGTGCTCCGCGTACA
>CASHTH010003196.1:0-17584 GCA_030341885.1 Geodia barretti
ATCCCAGGGCGTATACGCATATGCCATTCGTCCTACGCCAGATGTACATGGCGGAACACATCTAGCACACCAAGACGAAACACTGATTCGTACAGGCGTGAGATGACCACAAACTCAAGCCATGGCACCAAATGAAACACTGATACTCTAAAGCCATGCAATAGAACACCGCATACCCAGAACTGAAAACAGGAACACGCTGCTGAAAGTCAGCACACAGAGCGCGACTTTTCGAGGAAAGCAAATCAAAGCCACAGTGAGCCTCAGAGAGGGACATAGAGTCATTTTTTCACGGTCGCATAGTTAGAACAGTCGATACTCACGTCCCGATCTACAACACACGTGGCATGGCCTCCGAGTTTAGATGCGTTGAATACGCGATATTACGCGACTACATTTCTCTGCGTTTGCTCCGCCGAGTTCTCACTCCAGCAACAACGATGAGACCTAGCGGCGCATCACATCGAGAGTTTCAGTCAGGCATTGAGCGTGTATTACAGGTGTATACAAAAGTTAGAGGTCACCCACTATGATGTTTCGCTATAACCGAAACTCTTAAAATTGTCCAAAGTTAAGTAAGTGAAGTACAGCGAGCACATTTCGCTCCTATCGCGCAAAAACTCTGACAGAGGAATTGGGAAAACCACAAAATAACTGAAAAATCTGGTATGTAGAGAAATAAGTTTGATTTCCACGCGTATGTGCTATAATAATAGAAGGCCATTTCTAAATGATTCTTGATTTCCCGACCGAGGTTAATTAACAAGGAAAAGTTGAATGACTATGTTGACGGATTATGTCATCGTTGACGCCGTGTCAAAAAAGCACGTCATTAGCGCCGCTCATGAACCACAGGCAGAATAATGATGGCTTGGGAAGTATCGCACCCGGTGAGACCGTGTCATCGCAGATATTCAAGGATCGGGATATTGTATCAATCACATCTGGATGACCCAACCAAACGGTTATCGAAACGTACTAATTCAAATGTTTTGGGATGATGAGGAACATCCGAGTGTCCTATGTCCATTAGGCGACTTCTTCGGACTCGGCAACGAGATTGTTAACTCTTACGATTACCATCCCGTCTCCGCCTCTACGCACCAAAACAACCAATTTAATACAGGCTGCGCGCTCAACAGTTACTTGCAGATGCCCTTCAACCGCAGCGCAAGAATTGAACTCGTCAACGAAGGCGATACAAGCCATCGTCAATACTTCTATATCGACTATGAGCTGTACCCCGAGCCACACGACGGTGATGTCGCCTATTTTCACGCACAATTCCATCGCGAAAACCCGTGTGACGGATGGGGCCATGAAATCCGAGTGAATACGCCGGAAGCCAATATCATCAATGCAGAACGGCTTGCATGGGACAACAATTACCTGATCCTATCCGCCGAAGGTAGAGGACACTATATCGGTTGTAACCTGTCGGTTACCAACTTCCAAGGCACATGGTGGGGTGAAGGTGATGATATGATCTGGGTAGACGGTTATAAGTGGCCCCCTGATTTGCACGGCACCGGCTCAGAGGATTATCTCAACCAAGCCTGGGGGATGAACAGAACGCGTTTGCACATAACGGCTCCGCGATTCACGAAAATAATACCGATGGTTACCAGACCTCATACGTCTATCACATCGAAAACCCTATCCGTTTTGAAAAGGAAATTCGGGTTACGATTGAGCACGGGCACGGCAATCACCTCAGCAATGAAATGTCTTCTGTCGCCTATTGGTACCAAATTGAACCGCATGCTCCGTTCGGCATTTTACCCGTCGCACAACGCAAGCCGGTGCTGAAGAACGAATCGGGAACATGGCAAATTGAACCGTCTGCGCAAACACCTTCAGTAGAGATTGAACTCAACGATGAGATGAAGCAGATGAAACAGAAATGGAGTGAGAAAAAATAGATGCTCACCGGTTTTCAACAGTTTTTAGACGCATGTATCGGACAAACAGAGGAAGAGACTGATCAACCCGACGATGCACAGCGCGATGACGAACCTCAAACGGAATTAGAAATCGCAGTCGATGATAATTCCGTAGATGATATTGAACCAACGGTTACAGCGGTTTCCGAAAACGCGGAAACCGAAGAAAATGGGACACCGTTCCCGCTGGAGGAAGCACCTCTGGTGGACGATACTTCTACTGTTACTACAGACGAGAGCACCGAAACGCTTATGGACAGTAATGCCGAGACTGACGAACCAGACGCTGATAGCGTTTCTGATGAATCAATCGGCGAGGCTTCCGACAACGCTCCCTCCGACAGTGGTGATAGTCCCCAATCATTAGCATCTGCTGATTCGGTTTCCGAAGACGACACAAAATCAGAGCCAGAGATTGCATTGCCTGAACATGAAACTCAGGACAGTCCGCAAGCTGCCGATAGCGAAGACGCAGAAACTGAAACGCCAGAAACAGACGAAATAGACAAAAGCGATGATGCCCAAACAGCACCTGAACCTCCACAATTGGAACTGGGGATTGTTGAGGAGATTTACGACTTTGTGGAGATGTTTGGACAAAGCACTGTTTCTGGGACAGAGCAGGCATCTGTGAGCGGAACAGATTGCGCAGGCGGTGTTACAAAATCTGCGATCTTTGAACATCCAACGCCAACAGAAACCGCGAAAATCGACTATACCCTCTCACTTCCCGATGTTAATGGCCAAGAAAAACTTTTCTTACACTTTTCCATCGGCTTGCGGGACGGTGTCGTCTTTGACGACGAGGCGCGACAGCCCGGTGGCGTAAAGTTCGCTATTGAAGTTTTCGACCTTCAGAATAATGTAGGTTTAGAAGCCGCACCAAACAGATATTTTCAATCGGTGTCTACGGAGTGTCGTTGGGCGGAAAAAGGGGTTGATCTGACGCACTATGCAGGTAAAGAGATCGTCGTATCATTTTTGACGGAATGCAACGTAGAGGGCAATAGCAACTATGCTTGGGCATTATGGGGCAAACCGCAGTTACGTAAACTCAAACAGACTTCCCTCCGAACAGGGAAAGGAGATTCGGAACCACAACTCCGATGCGGCATTGCGATCCTACACTTCAGCGATGAAAGGACACAGTTCCTTGAATTCAACCAACCTACATCAACAGCAGTTTCCGCGCTAACCGACTTTTGCATCGAATCCATAGAATCAGAAGAACCGCCCGTCAAAATATCGCTTTATACAGCACTACCCAAATTAGAGATTGTAAGTGTCGGTGCAACAACCGCTATCGTTGCTGCAGGTGAAGACTTTGAGGTACAATGTACCCTTCGGAATACCGGCACCGCGCCGCTCGGTAAGACGGACGATGTCCGAATCTCTATTAGCGGTGTGAAGTTAAGGCGTGGACGCCCCAGACAAACAGTTAGAGAGCTTGAACTGGGCGAAGAAACTTCTCTTTTCTGGGTAGCGCGTCGTTTTCCACAACCGACTGTAGCAACTGCCTCAGTTTCGCTCAAATGCCAAACCGCAGCCGGTGAAGCGCGGGACACAGTTCAAGGCAGTGTTGCGATTCGTCCTGCATCTCCCAAACTTGAATCCAAAGTGGTGAAAGAACTGCACACCTACACGGCGGAAGACGGTAGTGTTGTAATGGGAAATAAAAATCTTCGTATCCTTTTTGTTCGAGGACCTGAAGCGACACAAAAAACTGATAACGGAGAAGTTAAAGACACTACTGGTCTCAACGAAAAATCTACGGATCGTGGTTTTGAATACTATGTGCTATCTGTCGCGAAAGGTGGCAACTATCAACAGGTGGCAACCTGTCCAGCACTCTCCGAGGTTACCTACCTTGATGCGTCACAAAACCGCCAAACTGTCCAACTTGTTCCTACAGCCTATCAACTTGCGGGGAACGATCGCGGCGAATCCACCATCCGGCTAAGCGGTGCAGATGTTGATGCTGATGGTGTGGCGTGGAACTATGAGATGCAGTGGACGCTTGCTGAAGATGCAAAACGGATTAAAACAGAATGTCAGTTACAAACTGATGGCAACAGAGAACTTCTCGCCTTCCGCGGTCCGGTGCTTTATGCCGGGCAAGGACGGAATCGCGAAAAGAAGACAGCAGCACTCTTCCCTGGACTTGAATTCTTGGAGGGTGATGAACGCTCTTCAAGCGCGCGTGATGCAGCGCCTCCACTTGACAACCGTCTCGTACCGCATCCGTATAAAATTACGGTGCCGGTCCTGGCGGTGGAGATGCAAAAGACGCTCGTCGGTATTATCTGGAATCCGCTGGAAACTTGGGATGGGGAAAACCAGATGCTCTCTGCGATATTCGCCTCACCGAATTGGCACCAGCGTCAGAAAAACCACGCACTTGGTGTGTTCCTACCGACGATACCGACGTGGGTTCAGGAGAATCATACGGAGGCTTCTATTCCCTACCCGCTGATATCGTCGCGTCCGATATCCATCAAAACCGAAATCATTGTTGATGGAAATGCCTCTATTTTAGACGCTGTGGCACACTGGACGGACGCTTATGGTACCCCTGAACCGCTGCAACCGCCTCGTAGTGATGAAGAAGAGATACTGCTTTCACGGCACGGATTTATGCACACGACATGGGACGAAAATACAAGAAAATCCCGTCATTGTGTTGATTGGGCAGCGCACAACGAACCCGGTTTCGGTACCCTGCTCTGGTACGACTACCTCGCTACAAAAGATGAGCAGATCAAGGAACGGGTGCTGGAAATTATAAGTAATACCGTAGCCGATGCTGGTCCAGGAGGCTTGGCGGCACGGGGTTCCTGTCACATCTTGAGATGGGAGTTCCCGTTCTATATCGGCAGTCTTAATGCCGCGTTAGCTTACATGGAAGCAGAAATGCAGCAACGCATCGCTACGCAAGAATCGGATGGAAGTTGGCGGTGGCATCCGACAAACGAGAAAACTGCTATCCTCGGAAAAGCAGGTGAAGCGGTACTCGGCACCTGTGCAGAATCGGCACTTCTACTCCTGAAACACGCGCGGATTACCGGAAACAGAACCTCGCGTGAGTCGGGTTTGAAGGCACTTGAATTCATGAAGCAATTCTCGCTGCCACGCGGCGCACAAATGTGGGAATGCCCGATGTACCAACCAGATGTTCTCGCAGCTGCACACGCAATCGGGGCTTATGTTGAAGCCTATGAACTTACCCAAGAGAAAGGGCACCTCAAGCGGGCAATGTATTGGGCAGAAACTGCACTACCGTTTCTATACCATTGGCATCTGCCTGACCGACCCGGCATGCATTTCGCTTCAATTCCGGTTTTCGGAACGACTTTCTATACACACCCTTGGTTTGGTGTACCTGTCCAATGGAATGGATTGGTGCTTGCCTATTATTTACAACGTTTGGATCAACACACCCAGGATGAGCGATGGCATCAAATTGCTGAAGGCATTACTATAAGCGCGATGTACCAGCAATGGGAAGACGGTGAACTCAAAGGCACTTATCCTGATGGATTCTACGGTTTCTGTACCGAAGGCAAGGGACCGCATCTAAATCCTGAGGATATTATGGTTAACGTTTATGCGCTCCGAGGGCTCGATCCGGGTATTAAAACCGCTATCGCTGGTGATATACACCTGAGTTCGGGAGCGAAGGTAGATGCGCTCACGCTAACCGACAACGGTCAACTGAAGTGGCAGCTCAGTTATGTCGAGAACGAGACGAGTTACTCTGTCATTGTTGGTCGCGGACGCGCCCCACAAACGCTTCGGGCACGTTACCAGTTCGCATCGCCTTCGGATGATGCTCCAAGCCCGGATACGGAGGCACCTCCGAACGATTCTGAAACTGCCAACTTACTAAACAAATACGCAGAAACTGAGATTCTGGGTGTGCAAACGCTTGAAGATGTTGAATCTGGATGGTTCTATATTGAAGATAAGGATGCCATATTGGTAAAGTACCTGCATCCTACCGCAGATGTGCAGTTTGATCTCTTGACATAGGAGTAGGCACACGCCGTGTGCCGTTCCATTAAGGCAGATACACGCGAGGGCAGATCTCTCATAGGTCCCGCCCAAAATGATAAGGAGATTTTATAAAATGGCTAAAAAAATCGTTTTCACCACGTTCGTTCTGGTTACCGTGGCAATTGTTGCGCTCGTTATGTTTACACATAATGCGAGTGCCCAAGCTGACGCGGCCGCGTCCGAAGCTGCATCGATAGTGGACTTCAAAGTCCTTGGCGGTATTATCGTTGAAGGCGTTGTCTTTAGCGTCGTCGGTTTAATAATTCTGATGATAGGCTACAAAGTCTTCGATTTGGCGACTCCGTACGACCTAAATCGTCAGATTGCCGAAGAGAACAACACAGCTGCGGGTATAGCGGTTGCAGGTGTCCTGGTATCACTTGGTATTATCGTCGCCGCTGCAATGGGTGGATAGAAATGTCGTTGTAGCGACACTGAACATGCACACCTCACGAAAGGCGCGGTGAAAATCGCGCCCGCAACCGACGAGACTGTATTTATCTATATCTACGCGCAAAAAACGAAGGAAGATAGAACAATGTCACAAACAACCTATTTGGCAGATCAGGCTGTCAGTGATGAACAAATACAGGAATGGGTTGAGACTTTCAACCAACGAGGCTGCCTGTTTCTGCAAAATGTATTGCCCGCTGATCTATGTGCGCAGCTTCGACAGGATTTAGAGTGGGCACTGGAAAACGACCCAAATAGTCTAAATGGTGGAAGCCCGGCAGGTCGCATGCACTTGAGCCATCGAATGTTTGAACACAGCGAAGCCAATCGCCGATTGTTTGAACTCGAACCGATTGTTTCCTTCGCTGAGGCACTTGTCGCGGAAAACTGCCACGTTATTCACAACAATTCGTTCCAGACGTTCCCAGGCGGCGGTATTACGTCTTGGCACCAAGACGACGCACTGCACTATATCGTGACGGAGGGCGAACCCCCCAAAAACGTACGGCTACCGGTGCTACTCTTTACAGCGAATTACTACCTCACCGATGTCACTGAGATGGAACACGGTGGGACAGAAGTTGTCCCGGGCTCACATCTTTTTGGTGCATCACCGCCGAATCCGATAGAAGGAACAGAGTGGGAAGAAAAAGTTCAGTATAATCTTGGCAAAGCGGGCAGCGTTATCATGTTCAATAATCAAGTGTGGCATCGCGGGGGACCTAACCAGAGCGACCGTATCCGATATATCACGCAGGTGACTTACGCACGCCGACTCGTCGGGCATAAATATTATCCGTTTATGAACTACAATATGCCGGATTCTGTCTACAAAGACGCGAGTCCCCGTTTACGCCGATTACTCGGCTTCCTCAATCACGGTGCATACGGCTAATTTCCGTGTTCCTTCACCACTGTAGGTTCAGTTTGTAGACCGTATCTCATACGTATGGTTTTGGTTAATGAGATGGTTCTGTACCCGTGTCCTACAAACAAAAACACTTCACCAACGCTGGCGAGGTTACCTAATCTCGCCTACTGACCGCTGGTTGCTGAAAGCTGAAAGTTAACATGAAAGCGATTGTTTTCTCAGAACAGGGCAGCACGGAGGTACTTCGGTATACAGATGTACCGGAGCCAACATTTGACGCTAACGAGGTACTTGTTAAAGTCGAAACCTGTGCAGTGAACTTTCTGGACATCCATGCCCGGCGCAACCGACCGGAGATCGCAGCGAAACTCAGTCGAGGAGACACCCCGCATATACTCGGATCCGATATCGCCGGAACAATTGCTGAGGTTGGTGATACGAGCTGCGGTGTTACAGTTGGCACACGGGTTGTCCTCGCGCCGTGTATTCCGTGCGGGGTCTGTAGTGACTGCCATCGCGGTGCCGAAAATTTGTGCGACACGCAGGAACTCATCGGCTTTCAAACCAACGGTGGGTACGCAGAATATGTGAAAGTACCTGCCCAAAACGCGATTCAGATACCAGAGACCCTCTCGTTCATTAATGCCGCTGCGATGCCGATTGCGTATCTGACGGCATGGCACATGCTGATGACACGTGCCCAGCTTCGCCCTGGGGAGGATGTCTTAATTCTTGGGGTAGGTGGTGGTGTCGGAAGCGCGGGACTACAAATCGCAAAGTTGACCGGTGCAAGAGTCTTGGCGACAGCAAGTAGTGATGAGAAACTCGCACGCGCACGGGAGATGGGGGCAGACATTACGATTAACTACAAAGACATAGATTTCTCAGAAGTTGTGCTTGACGCAACAGACGGGCGAGGGGTGGACGTTGTGCTTGAACACGTCGGTGCTGCGACGTGGGAGCAAAGTATTGCCAGTCTGGCTAAAAATGGAAGGCTCGTCTCCTGTGGTGTTACAACAGGCAACATCGGGACAATTAACATCCGAAAATTGTATCAGAAACAGCTAACCGTAATGGGTTCCGCACTCGGCACAGTAACTGAGCTCCGGACGCTTGTCCATCTCGCTGCACAAGAAAAATTGGAGCCTATTATAGACCGGACTTTGCCGCTCCACCGTGCCGGCGAGGCGCATTCATTGTTAGAGAACCGTCAAAATTTCGGTAAGGTGATTTTAGTCAATGCTTAGAACGGTACATACCCTATAATGCCCTAAATAAAACTGTGTAAATCTCACCAAACCCTTTTGAAGCAACGTAAACAGGCAATGCGTCCAGGAATGTACAGATCTAAGCAAAGATAAATTGGGGTCCATCTTCTATACTAAAGTCGCATCCTCGCGCAACGACTGAATCTCGTTTAATGCGTAGGACCCTACTCCGTATCCTAAGATGTTTCTTCTCTTGATGCCGCCTGTGTTTCTGCTTTCGTTTTGAGGAATTCATAGAACTCATAGAGCGTTTCTTTGTCTTTCTCTGTAAATTTCATCATTCCTTTGAACATGGCATTGACCTTTGGGTCGGCTAAGAGATCATTGTGGCTTTTCTCTGCTTTTCCGAGTAAATAGTCGGTGGTAACTTTTAAAGCGTCAGAGAGGCTGGAAAGTGTCTTAAACGAGGGCTTGCGAGTTCCCGATTCAAATTGCGAAATTGCGGCAGGCGTTAGATTCGCTTCCTTAGCGAGTTCCGTTTGCGTCAATTTCAGTTCACGACGACGCATTTTTATGCGTGAGACGACTTTATCAACCTTTGATTTTTGCGGGTCTTGGTTCACGTGTGACTCCTTTTGCTCAGACAGGCAGGCATCGTTGAACTGCCTCTGAGTTCTTTTGTAATTTTGGCATCGCTTCCATAATTGTTGTGAGGTGCAGTTTTATTTATTATCTGCTGCAGTGGAGAGACGAAGACGTGAATTATATTTTAACCCAAAAAAACCGTAAATGCAAATTTTAATTTGACAAAAATTACAGTAATAGTATAGAATGTACCTAATTATTGCCAAGATTATATTATAAAAGACTCCGAAAAGCAGATATTTGGAGAAGCTAATGATGCCGAGTCGATAAGAAGAAGAAAAGGATCAGTAGGTCACATTCCATATTACAAACCGATGGCGGATTCGATTCGCACAATGTGGCTTTGTAGGTTTTATAGGCACCCTCGGCAAAATACCCCAATCTGTTAATGTGTTATTGTGGGAAATGTGAGAAACCAGAAAAGGTGGGAGACTTTACAATATGAGAATTCGTAGGCGTCGCAAATATTTCTCGCGACACTTCACTGCCCTAATAAGTGTATTAACATTTTCTCTTTCTATGATGTTGGCTATCCTGTTGCACCATCCCGTGCATGCACAAACGGTTTCCAGTACCGGCATGAAAACTGCCGCTATCCAGATCCGGGATGACCTCTCTATCGGCAACATGCGGAAGGATATCGCGCGTCTGTCAAGCCTTGATAGCCGTGTAACGGGTTATCCCCAAGCCGCAAGTGGCAGCAAATACATCTTTGACCGATTCGTTGGAATAGGCTTACAAAACGTGGAAAGCCGAGAGTTTCCCGTCACTGTACCGATTGACCATGGTGATAGTATCATTGAGGTCCTCTCGCCTGACGCTGTTCTACATGCCTTTAAACTCACACCGCTCTGGCCCAACCTTGTGCGCACTTCACTGTTAGCAGATGCGATTAAACACATCGTGTTAGCAGAGGAAACACTGCAAGACATCGCCGAAAGTTACCAAGTTGACGAAGCGACTATCCTTGCAGACAACCGAAACGAATTTTTGGCAACCCCTGTTGTTGAAGGGAGTACCGTGTTTATTCCGACAGGTGGTTTATCCGGTCCGCTCCTTTACGCTGATGATGGCGAACTCGCTGATTTCAACGGCACCAACATCGGCGGATTTTGGCATGAACTCCAAGATGGAGATACTCTCACAACGCTCGCTCGACGCTATCGTATCACTGAATCCAGCATCACCGACGATATACTTAATGAACACCTACAAAAAGCGTCCGACGGCATTGATAACGATGAAGATGGCACTATTGATGAATATGGTGAGATCCCGTTGCTCTCTGAAATTCGAGGATGGGCAACTGATGGCATTGATAATGATGCCGATGGTTGGACAGATGAAATGCTGGGTGATGCAACTGATGGCATTGATAACAACAACGATGGACAAATTGATGAGTCTGGCGAGTTCGTCGCCGCCAGCGAATCAAATATCTTTATCCCGAAAGGCGCGATCGTACTCCTTGACTTTAACTCCAGTACACGCTACATCAACGCCGCAATGCTCGGTGGCACCGCTGTCATCTTCATCCAACCTGAAACAACCATTCGCGGAGAAGCCGAAAACAAGTTTGGTACCGTCCCCGCCAACATACCGCGGTTTTGGATTTCTAAAGAAGATGCTGACGTTCTCACGAATTTGCTTGAAGAACAGCACGCGCAAGGCAATCAAGTCGATGTCCGGGTCAGGGGTTAAATGACTTGGGAACGCCGCGTCGGACAGAATATACGCGGGTTTTTGGAGGGTGGAGACCCGACACTACGCGATGAACTCGTCGTCGTCACCGCTTATTACGATTCTATGTCTGTTGTGCCAGCAATGGCACCTGGCGCAGATCCGACTTGCGGGATCGCAACCATGATGGAACTCGCGCGCCTCTTTAGTCAGCCACAATATCGTCCAGGCTACTCCGTCCTTTTTGTCGCAGTTGACGGTCATTTCCAAGGACTCGCTGGCATGCGTGCCTTCATGGAAGGCATCGGGCAGGATATTGTCGGGACTGCTACAGACTCACCCGGTACACCGACAATGCACGGGCTCCGCCGTGGACTCTCTACGGACATCATGGAATTTGAAGCATTGGGCAGAAGGCTCCTACTCTCTATTGATCGGAGCGTGCTCGTCGATCTCCCCGGCGATTTCTTCCACGGTATACACAAGGTAAAGGCTGATCTCGAATCGCTTAGCACAACACTTGATGGCTTGGCGAAAACCCGCTCTGAAATCGAAGGTCTCACGAATCAGCAGCGCGACTTCTCAGAGCGTCAGAAGAAGCAGGCAGATAGAAACAGAAAACGAGAGAAGCAAGGTTTTACCGGTGAAGAGAAGAGTCGCTTGTTAGCAAACCTTGCCCGCTCAAAGAAAGAGGCTTTACAAACAACACACTTCCTCCGAGACATTGTTAAAAGGTTAGCTGAAGTACGCACCAAAGCACTCAACACAAGTCGAGAAGCGCAGCACGAATTACTTGTGGAGTTGGCTTTGCCGGTAGCCCGCCTTGATATATGGGCGGTGGATAAGCTCATTCGTTCTGTGGAAACAGGTGCTGTTGACGAATATGCCAAGCACCCAAATGACGCATATCTTCTGCCTGTACAACAGGGTTCGGACTGGTATATACCTGTTCCTGAAGATCTCCTCCAAGAACTCGTCCCTGATATCGAAATGCTTAACAAAGTCCTCGCAAACTGGGAGATGAGCGACAAACGTAAGTTTGCCCTGATGTGGACCCCTGAAAAAGTACTCGACCGACATCTCGACTTGCACGGACTTAATAAGATGAAAGAGGCACGTAGCGTTTTACGCGATGCCACCAACACCCAAGCAGTGGCAATCCAACGCGAAACCCAACTACTTGAGAAGATTCTTTCACAAATCTCTGATAGCCAGCCTATTGAAGATGGAATTAAGGCAAGCATTCGGAAACTCAAGGAAACAGCATTGTCACAAGAACCCGATAAATTGATTTACGGTGGGCAGTTCTTATCGAAAGCCGGTGTAGAACGGCTAAACACTATTGATACCCAGCTCCGACAACGCTTAGCCGAATCCGAGAACACTGTTGACCCCGGTATACTGATAGCTGATCTACTCAAAGACAAACAGAGTATCTTTGAAATCGCCCTTCGGAATGCAAGGTTGGAGCGAACACGTATCCAGAATTTGATCGCAACTTCAGGAACATTAGGACGCGAATATTTGGCTGAAGAACACCTCATCTTGGAAAACTATCTATCAAACGATGAGGTGGAACAGGCACTCGCGTTACGCAAACGCATCTCATTACAGATTAACGAAACAGAACTGTTAGCAATCGTCAAGAAACGAGCGAATACAGACATCATAGCACTCGAAAATCTTATTGAGCGTCTTCCGACATTATATTCAGATTTCGATGAAGAGACGAAGACGCTCCTACGTGATAACATGCTAACTCTCCGAAATTCCCGCTTCCGCAACATCCAGAGTCGTATTGAAAAGATGTTGCGTATTGATACCAGCGAGTACAATCGGAAGCTTGGGCAGATTGAAGCATCTACCGCCCTCCAAGACCTATTCAACCGCTATTATACCTCACTCTATATTAGTATTGATCTTTCGTCTCAATCGAATCAGTTCGGTGTTTTCAATAAAGGTTGGTTCTACGACCAAGAACCCGAATTTGTACTGCGTCGTGAGTTTGCCAGTATCGGTAATAAACTCGCCACCTACGCCCAAGATGCCGACTTCGGTGTCCGTATACGAAAACTTTGGCAATGGACAGATGACCAGATCCGACAGGCCGTTATGGCACGCCAATGGACGGTCGCAAATGGGATTTCCAACAAAACCGCACTCGAAGGAAAGACCCTTGAAACCCTACTCAGTTCGCACTTCAACAAACTCAGTGGACTCAGCGGTGTGAGCCGACTCATGAAGATGCAGTTTGAGCAGTGGCGCAATCAAGGCGAGCCTTCTGAGGATATGCTTAAGGATATGGATTATATCCGAAAAGAGGTGGAGCGCTTCATCCGAAACGATGTACGCACCGCAAAGAAGAATCGGAAGAACAGTATCCGTACACGTGAGCAACTCGACACAATGCTCCGACTCCGGCACGAGGATCCAGACACCTTCTCTGAGGAAGAGATTGAGGACATCAAAACCCTCATCTCAATCGCAGGACTCGGCGGAAAATCCAACTTCGTTAACGCCATATCCGCAAGTGGTGGAAAGACGTGGAAAACCTACATCCCCGGTAAAATCGCCTTTGACAGTGAAGTGGCAACGCTTGTTGGGAAAACCGGAATCGCTTTTGCAACTATTGAAGACGCACGCGTCTTAACCGATACCCCACTTGACACAATTGATCGCGTCGATTTGCGCGAAGGTGGTAATCTCCATCAACAGGCACAGACACTGGCATCATTACTTATCCAAGCACTCCGAGATGAAAAGATGCCTACCGCCGCTCGCGTCGGCAATTTCTACTGCAACCTCTTCGGTGATGTCGTGGAATTCGATGCACGTGAGTCCGCACTTCCCAATAAACCGATACCTTATCCCATCTTGACACTTCGCAGAAAACATAAAACCATGATGGGGGTACGCGGCGACCTGTTTGTTATGGGCGATAACAAAGGCAACTTTGAGGTTGCCGGGTTAGCCATGGAAGGAAGAGCCACACGTCGGCTCGGCGGTGTACAAGAGGTCGAAGCATACATTCTTGACAAGGATTCAGGGGACATCGTCTACGCGCCTGACTTAGGGAACTATGGTGCGAAACTTCTCCCGAATAAAGTGCCTATTAATACTCGTAGACGTGGGTGTCGTGTCGTCACATTCCCGTGTGTTTCCACAACTATCTACGATTTGGTTGACCAGCGGTATCTACGAACCTTGCGGGAACTTGAGATTTATGACGCACTCACTGATAGCGCACCGGAGAAGTTTGGGATGTCCAAACCGTGGCAACAGGAAGGGGTTTCCGCAGCTGAACCCATCGCCCTCGTCTACAGCGAACCGAACTCACGTATTAAAATCGGAATGGCTTACGGGCAGATCGGTAAACGCCTCCTACTTATCAAAGCGACGAAGAGTGGTATGAAAAACCCCACGCTCTATACGGGCGAAGGGTTTGTCGTCCGTGAAAACGGACAGATCCGTCTCACACCCTACGTCGTTGTCCGAGATATGTGGTGGCTCGACGAAAACCGATCACGGCTCTATAAACGGTTCGGTATCTCCAGCGACCGGCTCGACAAACTACATCAATTCGCGAATGAATACCTTGCACGCGCTGAGACTGAGCTGCTCCAAAATGACTATCAACAAGCACTCAAACTCGCACGCGCCGCATGGGGTTATGAGTCTCGCGCATACCCAGATGTTAAACAGACTGGTAACGATGTCGTCAACGGTGTGATGTTCTATCTCGCACTGCTGATGCCGTTCGCCTACTTTATGGAACGGCTCATCTTCGGTTTCCCAAACATCCACAAGCAAATTCTCGGCTCGTTCGGTATCTTCTTACTCGTGTTTTTCTTCCTAAGCCAAGTTCACCCTGCCTTCCAGATTACGACGACTCCTGTGATTATTTAATCGCGTTCGTTGTGCTTGCGTTGACGGTTATCGTCATCAGCATCATCGTCCGAAAATTTGAGGAGCAGCTCGAAAAAATTCGGCAAGAGGGCAGCAAGGTTTACAAGGCTGATGTCGGCAGGTTGAGCGCAAGTGCTGCAGCGTTTAGTTTAGGGATTTCCAACATGCGGAAACGGAAAGGACGGACGATCCTGACGTGTTGCACGTTGGTAATTCTTACTTTCACCGTTATCTCGTTTACTTCCGTACGGACGTTTATGCATCCGAATCGAACGAGTCTCCCGCAGGTGACACCACGCTACACAGGACTCCTCATCCGAGACCAGTACTGGCGTCCGCTTGAGGAACCGGTGCTTACCTCTGTGCTAAACGACCTGCAGAAAACGCAGATCACATTTACTGCCTTAGAAAGGCTTCTGGAACGGAAAAATGAAATCCTTATCAAAGACGGGCAGCAGCCGATTAATATTCCAGAAATGGTCGCCGTTTTAAACCAAGGGGGCTTCATTAAACAGGGAGACAAAGAATCCGTCGTGACCGTCCGAAACATCGTCGCACCACGTGCTTGGTATCAGTCCTCAGGGACTGGGGATCAGTCGTTTGTGCAACTTACACGCACACCAAACACGGCAGATACATCACCCCCGACGCATCAACTCACTGGTGAAGCTTTGACCTTCGCTGCGAATATGCTCGTCGGAATGGACGAATCAGAACCCGCTGTCAGTGGTATTAATAGATACCTGCAATATGGAAAGTGGTTTGATCCTGCCGATGCCAGCGAATGGCCCACAGAGTGGCCCTATGCGATTGTCCTCCCCAAAGGGATGGCAGAATTGCTGAAAATTACCGAAAGCGATATGGGTAAGGCTACCGTTTCTGTCTACGGCGCCGACTTCACCGTCGTCGGTGTTCTTGGCATCGGGTTCAAGGACCTCACTGATAACGATGGAGAAGAACTTACACCCGTCGATTATCAGTTGATGCAACAACAACGCAGTCGGGGTGCTACTGGTGATGAGACACTTGAGGGTGAATTGCAGAAATATCTCCACCTCACGCCAGACAGTATCGCTATTCTGCCTTATGAGGTTGTCATGAACCAAGGCGGCACGCTCCGCAGCGTCGCCGTTAACATGGAACCGCGAGAAGATGATCCGAAACTGCTGGGAGCAACTGATAAGTGGATCTCATCATGGCACCGCTCATGAACCGTATCGCACTTGATTTCTTCGTCGGACGCGATAAAGATACATACCTCTATAGCAGTATCGGGATGACCAGTTCAGTGGAATGGGCAACCTATTCGTGCCGATTTTGATTGCCGCACTCATTGTACTCAACACGATGCTCGGGGCAGTTTATGAACGTGTCCGAGAGATCAGTATTTACAGTTCTGTCGGCCTCGCGCCTGTACATATCGCTTTCCTCTTCCTTGCCGAGGCATGTGTATACGCTATCGTCGGGGCGGTGTTGGGTTACCTCATGGGACAAGCAATTGCCACAACCCTTGTACATTTCGGATGGCTCGCTGGGTTGACGCTCAACTATTCATCGATGTCAACCGTTGTCGCAACGATTATCGTCATGATTGTGGTCCTGCTGAGTACACTCTATCCAGCGGTCAAAGCTTCACAGATGGCTGTCCCTGATATTGAACGTAAGTGGAAACTCCCAGAACCCGAAGGCGACGTATGGCACTTCAACCTACCTTTCACCGTGCTGGAAGAGGAAGCACTCGGCTTGAACATTTTCATGCGTGACTATTTTGAGGCACACTCAGATGAATCCGCAAGCGACTTCTACACCGACCAGGTCGCGTTCAGCAAAACGGGAGAAGACTTATACCAAATCGGTATGATGGTCTGGTTGGCACCCTACGATTTGGGTGTGAGCCAATCAATTCAATTCGTTACATCTCTAGTTGGTGGCGAAGAGGAAAGATCTCTTCAAAATCACATTGGATGTACATCGAGAGAGTGGCGAGATCGCTTCTTGGAAACGTGTCAACCGCCGATTCCTCAACCTGCTACGGAAGCAGCTGCTTATCTGGCGGACGTTCAGTGTTGATATTCGTTCAGAATTCCATGAACGTGGTAGAACCGAAGGCACAGATACATCAACCGAAGAAACATCGCAAATGGATCCAGCACTGACACCAGCGGACTGAGGTTTTTTAAACTATTAAATCTGGGCTGCCCTCCACTACGTTTCGGGCAGGTTTTCGGTGAAGTCCAAACGAAAATTAGGGCCTGTAATAGTTTCCAAACCCAACACAGAATTAACCAGAAACCATCGTGAAACGTAGTGGAACGATGCTCAGAGGACCATAGTTAAAAAATGGAAAAAGTAGCAAGTAGTATCATTATCATCGGCACCTTCTTATGGCTGTTCAGTATTTTAGCACTTGAAGGGCGTTGGCAGTGGCAGATGTTCTCGGCTCTTGTGTTGATAGTTGGTATCTTCTGCGCACATTTCTGGGAAGAGCTACGAGACACCGACAGTACCAAAGAGTCAGGTGACGAGTGAGAATTAGTTGTCAGTCATCAGTTGTCGGTTGTCAGAAAGAATGGGTTCTTACCGATAACTGATAACCGATAACCGATAACTATAGTAAAACCCGAAAATAAGAGGGCACTTTGGAAAACACAAAACACCTCTCGTTGGCTGGCGGGTTTCTAACCTCGTCTTCTATAGGTGTATCGTTAATTGTAGGTTTTACTATAATAAAAGGAGAACATTCAATTTGGCGAGAGAAAGAGTATCACAAGCAGATGAATGGCAAGCTTGGGCACAGCGATACGACATCGAAGGTGGTATTCGTA